>JAJMKO010000032.1:0-35572 GCA_030569275.1 [Candida] sanyiensis | reverse complement strand
AACAACACAGCCCATCTCTTGAGGAAGCTTTCAGGGTGCAGCTTTTTTTTTTTGACTTGGCCCGATAAAGACGGGCTCGTACTTATCGGGGGAGGTGTTGAATTTATATATTATTTAAATCTGCACCCTTCGCACATTTCTCGTCCTCTTCTATCGATATCTCCCAATCAACCAGAACAAAAACCACGATGAACTACGCCGCTTTGCTCGCCCTTGCTGCTGCCGTCTCTGCCCAAGTTGAGGCGCCACCATCCGACAATGGCTTGAAGCACGGCTCCTCCTATAGCAACACCATGGGCCCAGTCACCTTTTTGTACCCACCAACCAGACAGTGGACTGCTGACATGGACAATATTGCGCCATGTGGCTCCAACTCTGGTGTCAGGGACAGGGCCGACTTCCCGTTGGACGACGGGTTCGTCGCGTTCATCGCCAAGTACGTCTCGACCAGGGTCAAGATCTCCATCTCCTACAATGCAGACCCACAATCGCAGACCGATTTCAAAGAGTGGTACAACGGCAACGTCACCGACGAACTCCACATCGGCCACACCTGTTTCTACATGCCAGACCAGCCAAACTCAATCAACGCCGGGGACGTTGCCACGATCCAGGTCATCTACGAGAACGACGACGAGGACGCCGCCGGCTCCGACGGTTCCCCAATCGCGTCTGCCGCAAACCAAACCTACTACGCCTGCGCCGATATCAAGTTCGTCGAGGAGAGCGTCTTCGACGTCTCCGACTACGCCCTCTCGTGTTTCAACGCCACCAACGACCAATACTACGGTGTCAGCTCCCTACCACCATCCACTGTCAGCAGGGACGCTTCCCAAGTCTCCGGTGTCGTTGGGGCCAGAACCTCTGCAGGTTTGGCCTCGACCACCTCGCATGCCTCCACTGCCACTGGCGCCGCCGCCGCCTCCTCCACTTCCAAAAACGTCGCTGCCGGTTTGCTGAGCAACCCGATCACCGGTGTCATCGGCGCCTTGGCCATTGCCATCAACTTCATCTGAGGAATTGCCTCTCATCCATGTATAGCGAGTAATGAAAAGAAAAGCTTCGACCCCTTAAAAAAAAAAAAAAAAAAAAAAAAAAAAGGAAAAAGACACACACACACACAGACACACGGTGACACTTGCAAAAGTCCCAGAGCACGTGTCAATTCAAAGCTGGAAAAAAAATCCCCCATCTCTAAACTCTTACCCTCACGCTGAAATAGTACCAATGACTCCGGCTATTACCGCATGGCTGCAATTTATGCAGAAGACCGCCGCTATTCCGTTCTTGGCCCGGGCTCGCGAATTCTGTTTCATGTGAGAAAAACAAAACGCCAACCCAAGCGAACTTAGACAAGGAACAAAGCGGGAAAGTTTTCAAAGCCTCACACACTCACTCCTCCTTCTTCTTTTTTTTTTTGTGGGGCCCGTACCAAAGACAGCATCCGTCCAGCCCTTCCATTCAAGAAACGAGCCTCGAATTTTACTCCCATTGCTATTTATTTATTTTCATTTTTTTGGGTCCTTCCAGCACAAGCCCCTTATCAAAAAGGAAGAGGAAGAAAATGTTGAGCAACGGCCTTATCACGCTTCTGACAGCGCTGGCCGCGCTAGTCGCCGCCAGCCCACTGCCACCGCCACTGCCGACTGCTGAAGAGTTTCTCGTGACAGACCTGCCCGGCCTGGGCAACATCCCTGCCGATGAGCGGCCTGTCATGCATGCGGGCCACATCAGCGTCAACCAGGCGACCGAGACGAGCTACTTCTTCTGGAAATTCGTCAAGCAGCGCTCGCAATTCAACAGAACAGTTATCTGGCTCAACGGTGGGCCTGGCTGCTCGTCCATGGACGGCGCACTGATGGAGACTGGTCCCTTGAGAGTTGGCGAGGACCAGCGTCTGCTCCTCAACGACGGCTCCTGGTACCAGGCTGCAGACATGATCTTTGTCGACCAGCCGGGCGGGACAGGGTTCAGCACCACGAAGGAGTACGATACAGAGCTGACAACAGTCGGGGCAGACTTTGTCATCTTCTTGCAGAACTATCTGGCGGCGTTCCCTGACGACGCTGGCAACGAGTTTTACCTCGCTGGCGAGAGTTATGCTGGCCAATACATACCGTTCATCGCCGATAGCATTCTCAAGTCCAACGCAGCCAACAACTCGACTCATGTTAACCTCAAAGGTTTGCTCATTGGCAATGGCTGGATTGCCCCTGACATTCAGAGTTTGAGCTATATCCCATACATGCTGGAGGCTGGCTTGCTGGATCAGACCCAGGACTACATGCCAAAGCTGCTGAAGAATCAAGAAGAGTGTCAGAATCTGATCAATTCGGGGGACGCTGCCGACAAATTCTCATACGTGCAATGCGAGCACATCCTCAACAGAATTCTACAGTACACAAGGGACAAGCAGGCACCCAAGGCGGAGCAGTGCATCAACATGTACGACACCAGACTGCGGGACTCTTACCCATCCTGTGGCATGAATTGGCCCCCGCTCCTGGAATACGTCAAGCCCTATTTACAGAGAAGAGACGTGGTGGAAAGTTTGAACCTCGATATCAAGAAGGTCAAAGCCTGGAGAGAATGCGATAGCCAAGTTTCCAAGTTGTTGAAAAATAAGAAGTCGAAACCATCCGAGCACCTCATGCCGGGACTCCTTTCCCAACTCCCAGTGATGCTTTTCAACGGTGACAAGGACATTATTTGCAACAACCGTGGCGTGCTCGATTTCATCCACCAATTGGAATGGAACGGAGCCACTGGCTTCAGCGATGATAGCGTCAAGTACGATTGGAAGTATGGCGGTTCCTTCACCGGCAATGTCCAAAGTGACAGAAACTTGACTTTTGTGAGCATCACGGATTCCTCTCACATGGTTCCCTTTGACAAGCCCCGTGAATCGAGAGGCTTGTTCGACATCTTTGTTGGGAACTTCAAGATTGTCGAAACGTTGAACTCGACGTATTTGGAAACCCCTGTCTACACGAACTCGTCTCTTTCTGACAGCAAGGATGACCCAGAAATCTCCACCAAGAGCTCCTTACCGTTCATCTTTTACATTGGCACGGTTGTTTCTGTGGGTGGATTCATCTTGTTCTTCAACAGGGGAAGAGAAGCCAACTCCCACTCCATTTTGAAGACGACCGCAAATCGCAAGGGCAAGGGCAAGGGCAAGGGCAAGGGCAAGAAGACCGTGTCTTGGGCTGATCAGGATGTTGATCTAGAGGCTGGTCAAGTTAAGCAAGGCGGCGCCTTTGGAACTTTCCTGAACAACTTCCAGTCTGGTGAGCCAAGTTATGAGAGAGCAGCCACATCTGACAATCCACTCGACGATGATAACGCCTACGAGAATATCGAATTAGGCACTGCTGAGATTCGCCACGAAGAAGCGGATGATTTTAACTTTGACATTGAGGCTGAGTTGGAAGATGGTGACATTACCAACCAGCGCTCTCATTAATACTTGTAATTCTGTATATTCGCATCATATTCCTGTATATTTGTTTGTTTTTTGTTTTTTTGCCTTGTGTGTTTTGTATAATTTTTGTGTCAAAAATGTTGAAGAATTTTGGGTCTTGAGCGCAACACTATTCAAGTCATCGAATCCATTGTCTATTGCTTCCTTACAATCTTGCATCATGAACACCAATTTGAAGCTTTGTACTGGCCAGACAAAGATGTCCTTGTTCGAGAAACAATTGTCGCTGATCAACAGTTCCTCTGTCGGTTTGGAACGCAGTAGCTCGCAGCAGAAAGAGACTCCTTCAAAGAGCTATAGCTATTACCAATCCAATTCTGCCGCCACTTTGTTCTCCATCAACTCGGGAGATTCAACTTTGATTGCCAGCTCTGCCCCCTCGAGTGCTAACAACAAGAACCTCAATATCAAGAGAACGGACTCGCTCCATTTGAGAATCTCCCTCAAGTATGCGACTGAGACATATCGGATCACCAAGTCTAATGTCCGTAAAC
The DNA here is from genome assembly GCA_030569275.1 of [Candida] sanyiensis. Taxonomy (NCBI): domain Eukaryota; kingdom Fungi; phylum Ascomycota; class Saccharomycetes; order Phaffomycetales; family Phaffomycetaceae; genus Barnettozyma; species [Candida] sanyiensis. The sequence continues at coordinate 31,594 of JAJMKO010000032.1, read as the reverse complement.
TGCATATTCTCTTCGCCTCATTCACTAAAGAGCAGATATCCGGTTGTTTGGACTTCATCTCCATGGTTTTGCTCAGCTTGACTTCGGTCTTCAGTGAGGAGATCTTGAAGTACAACAAGAAACTTTTCCTCTCAAGCCTGCCTATTTCTGGGTGCTGTTCCTGGAGACTCGTTCAAAGGCTTGACCTGAACTTCTTGGCCGGATATTATGGGGATGAGGTAGCGGCGGGGAAGAATGCTCCAAGAATGGCGAGCCAGTTAGTGTGTGGTGCCCAATTCCTAGTGTTGTGCTCACTGAGCAGGATGGCTTTCATTCTCAAGGCAGAATTGGGTGAGGAGCGCTCCAGTGTGGATCAATTGGCTTTTATGGGGGTGCTATTGACCGTTACAGGGTTGACTGCCAATCTAGTCTTGAACTCCATTCCAACAGTCTTTCGAATCTACTCAGAGTCAGCATCCCTTGAAATTGAAGATTATGGAATCAAAGGGTAGAATCTATACCATAAAAGTGCAAAGTGCCTTTCAATGGATGATCCCACTATTGTATTGAATCACGGTCTTGCTATGGACGACACCTTTTTTGGTTTTTGTTTAGGGATTTATAATATTAAACCGATTAACTACGAGGTGAGTATTGTTATATTAATAGCATAATAACTTTTGATCGATCACTAGTATAAGCTCATGTGTAGAAATAAATTAGGGCAATAGTTATAACCTGATTGCGGGAAGCAATGACTCCTTTTAAGCTTCAGAGCTGATTGAGAGCACGCTCTTTGTCTCACAATGTCAAGGAGACCAAGTTTGGGGCTGAGAGGAATTGAGCTTCAGGCTGTCGCCCAATCCGTCAATTTTGAGACCCAATGTCTCTATATTGGCAGAAAGTTCTGTTCAGTGACGACAGCAAATCAGCTTCACTTTCAACAGATCCTCTTGCTGAATCGCTGTAATCCCCAACTTAGCTGTATGAAGCGTATGAACTGAATGAACTCGGTTCAGGGACCCGAACTGGTCTGGATGACAACTCATTGTGGATGGCTTCAGCGAGTCTTTCGTTCCGAGCCTCAATCATGGACTCCAAGTCTTTTTTTTGTGAGTTGGTGCTCTCCTAAGCTTGTGTACAGGAGGATTGAGGTCCCGTGGTTCAAAATCTCGCTGAACACTTTGACACCTCCCTTAATGAGTCTCCCAGAGGAGTACAGAGTTCTGATGTCATCCGTGTGAGTCGATAGTCGAATCGCATATTGGAGAAGCATCATTAACAAAAAGGTACGTGATAGGGTGGAAATGGCTGGTAGCATTAATGTATTGGGCTTTGGATTTCTGGTGTGTTTGACAAGACACGCAAACTTCTTTTTTTCTTAATTTGTACAGATATTCGTTCATACGTTTTTTTTGACACAAAAAAAAAAGCCTCTCAACCGCAAAAAAGTGAAATGATTTGATTAGTTCATAGAACGTGAATATCATGGAATAGAATATTTCAAGGTTTTAACAGAATATGTAGACAGAAAATCACGGAGCAGAATGCTCAAAGTGATGATCAAGATATGGATCTCACCAAACTCTCCTCATATTATATCATGAGTGAAATGGAACATAAGTCAAATCCCAACAACGATTAATATTACAACTGTTGTTGTTGTTGTCTAATCACTTGTCCAAATTACCTTTTATACGTCATCGAATATTATTACAATATTACCAAATTATGTAATATTATAATGCAGACGCGCGTAGTTAAGTTCCTTCGATCAACTCTTGCTATTTCATATATATATACAAACCTTGCATCTACAGCTGGCTGCAGATCATAATTTTGATGTTTATCGGATACCGTCGGCTATACGACTGCAAAGTCTTGAAAGTTCACAAACTTGCACGGGAATCCTGAAGTCAACCTAGAAAGTGAATGGTATAGATGGGATGCTGCTCACAATCAGTGGGGGATCTCTGTCTGCCAACTGAAGCTTACCGAAATGAGTCCCGCATTACACATGTACAAAGGTGGAAAGAATTCCAAGGCTCATAACCTTTCCCTTTTTCTTATGAAGAAAAATTTCATCTCCAAGGCTGTAGCTAGCTAACCTTCAAAAAAGAGTTGTGTGGGTGCACCTGAGAAAGATCAACAGCATGAGCATAGCACCAAAGAACGAACAGAAACCGAAGCAGAGCAGACGCAGACAGAAGAAGAAGAGAAGAACAGAGGATTTTTCCGACTCATCGAGCTCAGACAGCGAACAAGAACAGGAACAAGAACAAGACGCCCAGGAACAAGGTGAGGATGAGCTGCTAAACGACACTTTAGCAGAGGAGGAAGTACAAACTGTGCTCAGTGACGTTGAGATGGAAGGAAACTCTTTCCAAGCGGAGGATTTCACCAGGATCAAACCGACGATCCTTAAAGTTGACCTCACAAAGACACAGCTGAATGACAACTCGAAGAACCTCAATACAGGCAAGGTAAGAGAACATCTCAAGAAGGGCAAGAAAGAGTTGGAGAACGAGTATCTGGGTTTGATGTTTGAAAACTACGCTGACGACTTGGATGGGCTACGAAATGCGCCTGACTTTAACGAGAGAAGTTTGAGTATACTCGCCAACACTTTGAAGAATGGTGCCAACATTTTCGACGAGGAGACGTTGAGGGCAGTGGTAACTAAATAGAATGCTTGGAACAAAGATGTGTAATGAATAGTTCTCTAATGTACACAAACGGGGGGAAGAAATTTCCTTCAGAATAGCGGACAAGTGTCCCAGATTTAAATCCAAAAGCATGCAGATGAAGAGGAGGAAGGAGGGGAGGGGGAGAATTAGTATGTGGGGCATGGTAATCAACAACCTGGTTAACCAATGAGCTTAACCAAGAACCAGGCGGATCCGGCAGCAGCACCACCGACTAGCATCATTTGAACGGCTTCAGACACCTTCTTGCCAGTAGAGCAAGAGGCACCCAACGTCATCGCAGCCTTAACAAAGCCGAAAACGAACAGCGTGAAGGCCATCAAAATGATTGAGGCCATCAAACCGGTGTTGACCTGCGAGACAAAGAAGTATGGAATCAGCGGCACGAAACCACCCAAAAAGTATGCCGAGCCAATTGTCAACGCACTGGTCAACTCTCTGTTCTCTGCTGGCTCCTCCAAACCTTTGCCGTATCTGATGACAAACTCGAGCATCGACTTTGGGTTCTTTTTCAAGTCCTTGACAAAAGAGACAATGGTCTCCTCGGAGAAACCCTCGTTGATCTCCAATAGAATGTCCTCAATCTCGTGGTTAACCTCTGTGATGTTGGAATAAAGCTTCTGCTTCTCAGACTTGTACTCAGAATGGTAATAATCAGACTCGGACTTGGCAGCGAGGAAACCACCCAGGCCCATCGAAATGGAACCTGAGATCAACTCGGCAAAGCCACCAGTGATGACAAGCTTCGTGTCACCAAGCGAACTCAGACCGGCAGTCAACGCGAATGGGACGGTCAAACCATCGGACAGTCCAATGATCATATCAGACATGACTCTTGGGTCAATCTTGCCCAAGAGGCCAATGATGCCCTTTTGCTGCGCTTCGTCAATGCTGTCACTGTCAGTGAAGTTCTTGGAGCCACTGTCATCGACAGCGGTGATGGCCTGCTCTTCGCGTCCCAGATCGCCAGCTCTGTCGTCAGTGGAGTTGTAACCGGGGGCGTTGGGATCTATCAGTTTCTGGGAATCGTCTTTCGAATTCCACGCTGCTGCTATGCTGTTCTTCAGTGTGACAATGGCCATGGCTGACGTGGGATCTTTTATTCAGTTTACCAGTTTGGTGTGTGAGGAAGTGATACAGTGGCCAGGAACAGTTTATCAGTCACTGAAATATATGAACTGTGAGGGTGTGAATAGCAGAACAAGTTTGTGAGTTGCAGAAGAAATTTTGAACTTTGAAGGGTAAAATAAAGCCTTACCCGTTTGCATTTTCAAGCGTCCTGCAGGGTGGCTGACATAATCTGGAGTGTGCCTTCTTTTGGGCGTAAGCAGAAAAAGTCTCTCGCTGATTGGCTGAGAAAATTACGAGGGTGCTTTCCGCCCACGCGTATCATGTGACTTGAACCCTCGTATCTGGAGTTGGAACTGGCCCCCCCCCCCCCCCCCCCAAATTCATCAACAGTCGCGACGCGACGCGACCACTGGCAGATTGAAAGACGACAGTATACATCTGAGGCACTTCAACGCCCTCCCTTGGCCGAAAAATCAAACAACCCCACCAGAAGGGACTTTCCACGCCTTATGTCACCGGAGGACAAACTGAGCACTGGGGATCTGGAGAAGAATGCCTATTTGAATCCAAGAATAGAAGGCAGACGCTCTTTGTTGGTGGTGATCACCTTTCTGCAATTGATACTGGGATTGATCATCTTCCAGAACAGAGAGATCATTGACAACCTCAGTCAGGTCATCAACTCAGTCCTGCTCAGTATAATTACATCGGGCGCCGCGCAGACCATAATCCAGTATTTCAGACCTGTCAATTATAAGAGACTGGTGAAATTCTGGCTCTGGGGTGCGATCAATGGCGCACTGAGTGCGTATTGGATTGATCTCCTATTGCTGAAGACAAGCACCGTTCAAGCTCGCATTCTATGTGATCAGCTGATCGGCACACCGGGGTTCCAACTTTTGTTTATCGTGTTCAACTGCCTGTGGGAGAAACATGACATTTCCCCAACATTGAGACAGATCTATTTCAAAACGTTGGGTTTGTCTTACTTGATATTCCCTATATCCTCGTTTGTTTCCTTCGTGTTCCTACCTCCACATCTGATTTTCCCCTTGAATTGCGTTGTCACATTAATCTGGACTGTTGTGTTGAGCATCCTCACGGGCTAAGCTCAAAAATTGTTTACAAGAGAAATAAAGATTTACATTAATTGTGAACCCGTGGTAAAATATATAGAGGTATACTCTGTCCTGCATAAATCCTTCTGTTAACGGTCAAATTCTTCAAAGACAACAGGGAAGCGGAGATAAACGGATGTACCGGGTTAAACTGGAGAGATACTGCGGCATTCTAAATAACCATTCAAAACAGTTTGAGCAAAATCGGTCCCTTGGCCCAGTTGGTTAAGGCGTGGTGCTAATAACGCCAAGATCAGCAGTTCGATCCTGCTAGGGACCATTTGTCTTTTTTTTTGTTTCGTATTCCTTCTTGGATAGGAAGAGTCTGTGGCACCGGGGACATTCACCTATATCAATGAAGTTATAGTTTGTAAATTTATTTAAAATGCAACTGTCTCGCCATCCACTTGGAAAGCAGCTGGGGGATGCATGGCATCGGGAATCCCATAGATATCTCTCTTCAACATCCAGGCGATATCTGAATGCGATCTGAAGCTCTCAACATCGACAACTCCAATGCACGTAACAATGATTTCTTCTGAAACAGAGTCTGGAATGAATCTGCCCAATGTGTTCAGCGCTTGAATCAACATTTCTACCAATGCTTCGTAGCACTTCAAGTTGATTCCTGGGAAAGTAACTTTCTGGGATTCGTTGGATCGTTCGGAAGCGGCAACAAGTAGCTTGTTCTGGGATAACTGGGTCCAAAGTTCAACAAACCGTTGAGAGACAAAGCTTCCAGAGTACTCAATCAATTGAGAAAGTGCATTGGCCGCAAGCAGAACAAGCTTTGGATCTGAAGATCTAACGTAGTGCGACAAGATGGGCCATATTGACGCTGTGATTGGGAGGAGATGCTTCTGGGAAGTGGCAAATATGGGGATGCTTTTGATGTACGTTCTCAGGATCTGCGAATGCAATTTCGATGATGGATGCGTTAAAAGTCTTTCACCGTAGAATGTGATCTGCTGTAACAACAGGTAGGCCTGCTGAGGCACTGGGGACGTCCATTTAGCCTCATCTTCGGCCAATTTTTTCATCTGTTCCTTCTCCAAATCCTCATTCTCCTCGTCATCACTGTCCTGAACGTTCCCAATCTCTTCCTCGATATCGGCCTCGTCCATATTAGGTTCTGGAGTCTGAAGGAGCAGTTCACGATTAGCCTTGTCAAGAAGACTGATAACCTGGTTAATGTTGGTCATCCCCCATGGCTCGAAACTTGACTCGGAGCTGTGATATTCAAGCTTCTTCAATTCAGCGTCAGTCAAGTACTTTTTTTTGATTTCATCTGCAATGATCTCAAAGAGCAGGAAGAAGTCAATGCAAATATCATCGTATCCATGGTAATGATCCAATAAACTGAAGACAATGTCCATGACATCTCTGAAACTCTCGATGATCTGATAGCCTGTAATTCTGACACAGACAGCGAGGATAGAGGTTGTTCTCTGAGTGACGGCATTGCTGAGCTTGAAAGAAATGGCATCGACCAAATAGTCTGCGTTCTTATAAACTAGTTGGTACAACGAACCAGAGTAAAGGTTGTCTGCAATGATCATGCTTGTGTTCAAGGCGTGTTTTCTCACAGACTCTGATGAGGAACCCAATGAATCAATCACTGGATAGAGATAGTCCACCAGCTCATACTCAAAATCTTTTCTTAAAAGATTGGCAACTGTTCCAATGCTATCCAACGAGACACAGCTGACTTGATCAATGATGTTGACTGTCGCCTCCATCTCTGAAATCTCATCAAGAAGATTTTTGGAGTAATCGAGGATGGTGTAGACGAATTCTGTTTCCTTCAGAGCTAAAACATCGTCGTTTCCTTCTTCAAACTCAAGGAACTCATCCACAACGATCGATAGCTTGACTGTGTCAACGTATCCTTGTGAAAGACAGTTGCAGATCCACAATGACACTCCTTTTTCCACAATGCTCTTGGTCGGATCGGACAACATGTAGTCAATGAGGTCAGATGGGTTCACTCGCGATCCCATACTTTTAAACATTTCTTCCAAGCTCTGCTGAATGTCAGAGGTCAAAACTTGATCATAAATTCTCAAAGAGCCAACATCCACAGAGGTATCCATGACATCCTTGGTAATGTACATCAGATCAGTTGCGTTTGAACTGGCACCGATAATCGGCTTCTTCGAGTTGGCCTTCACAATCATATCAGAAATCTCCAAAACGCTTGCGTCGATAACCTTGCGAAGAAGGATCTCATTGCTTGTCTGTTGAAGCATGAACTTCATCGAGGCGATGCTGGATAGAATTTTTGTCTCATTAGGCGATTGGATTGTGGAGGTGAATGTATCCACCAGTGTACTGAGTTCACTGGACAGAACGTTGGAAATTAGTTGTTGATGTCTGGAGTTCTCACTGTAGAGGGCAACTTGAGGGTCAATGTTCAACCTTGGATCCTTAGATAGTGAGGCAATGATTCCCACAAGGATAGGAAGGGAGGAATGTAGAGAAAAAATGCAATATGTAAGAATATCCTTTGCGAAAGTGTAGAGCTGCAATCTCACTTCAAACTTGTCATGATCAGATAGTTTTTTGATGTTTGCGAGGGCAAGTTTGACTTGACTTGAAGTGCCTTTCAGCCATGCTTTGGTTCTGTGGACTTTCTTGAAAGTTACGTCTTCCAAACGAATATGGTCAAAACCTTCTTCAATCTCAGCCAGGTCATCAACAGCTTCAATCTCTTTGAACTCAGTCTTCAAATCGATGTCGTTGTATACTACGACCAACAGTTGATCCAGAATCTTCAGTGCTTTCAAAAGCACAGTGAAATGGGTCTTTGTGCGTGGAGAGGCAATGATTTTGGTCAATGAGGAGACACTTCCAGGGAGAATATGGGAGAGAATCTCACCATCGTTGATGACTTTGAAATAGAGTGTTCTGAGGGCATCCAGTGCCTCTAGTTGCAGTTCAACACTCTGTCCGTTCAAAGAGAGCTCCAATAACACGGTGGCACTGTGACCCAGCGCAGGGAGAGTTTCGACATTACCAAAGAAATCGTAGACATTTCCCTCTTTCTGAACGGCAAGCGAGTTGAAGAGCTGATTCAAAGCGTGTGCACCAGACTGTTTCAACCCATCGGACTTGGCCTTGATTTGGGTGAGATCGTTGGGGCTTCCACCAGTGAGGAAAGTGATCAGTGGGAAGAGCTGTTTGGCAAGAACAAAGGGCAATGCATGTGTATCTGTCCAGCAGTATTGAATGAGCAAGGCGATGATCTTAAGGAGGTAGTTGATCTGGTTATCGGCAAGATCTGGTTGTTTCAAAAGAGCTGCCAACGGGGCAAAGATATAGTCTGCCAAATTTGTGGAAAGCTTTCCGGTCGATACTGCAGCGGCCTCTTTGAAATGAACATACACTTCTTTCAGTGCGTACAATACGTCAAAGGCATTGGCCTTCACAATTTCTGGTGGTGCCAATGTCAGTTTGGAGAGGTTCACACAGTAAGGCCTAAGCTGGTGGTGAGGCTGTTAGTCGAGACCATTGGAATGCTGGTTAGCAAGGATTGCACTTACTGCATTGAACACTCTTTTACTGTCTTCCTCTGACATGCTCAAAGATTGCATAAAGGTCAGAGATGAGCCCTTGGTAAACAAAGTGGACATTTGCCTTTCTGGGCAAGAGTAAGACTGAAAATTACGCTTCGCGAAATGTCTCGCTGGGTAATAACCAGAACATTTTCCGCTGAAGTGAAGAAAGAAAAACTTTTTTTAGTGAAAATTTTCCTCTTTCCCACTGTTGTTTTCATCTAACAAGCCCAAAAAAGTACGTAAATGATTACTTATTGAGCTCCAGACGTGTGCCTTCTGAAATACGAAGAGCCATGTTTTCATCTTTGCACAAAAGAGAAAAGTCTGAAGTGGGAATCAATTGTATCTCCTGTTGGCGCGTAAGTTCACCTAACCTCTGGAGAGGTGGGGCGTTTACACCAACTTGGGACTTGACACCCCCCTTCAGCAGCTGGGCGGACCACACTTCCGCTTTGCTGGCTCATGACTCCCATGTGTAACTCACAGGGACACTCATGTTGCTCATTGCCCTCGATCCTTTGGTTGAGGGTCAACCTTTTTCTCTCTCAGCTTGGTACTAACGTTTTTGCAGCAAAAAATGACCAGAACCTCTGTCTTAGCTGATGCCCTAAACGCCATTAACAATGCCGAGAAGACCGGTAAGCGTCAAGTGATCATCAGACCATCTTCCAAGGTTATCATCAAGTTCTTGCAAGTTATCCAAAGACATGGTATGTTATGAAATTCCCCCATTTGAAGATTCACAGGATGGTACTTCTATATATATGTGCCACCGGGCTTATAACTGGATGGACTGTTGTTTTCAATCACATTCTGTCCTTTAAGTGTCCGGGAGAACAGGGGCTCCCTCTCGGGGGGTTCAATGGAAATGCTTCTTACACGGTGATGACTGGACCTTTGTGTCCACCATGTCTTTTTAATCGTTTACTTTTCCTTTACATCTTGTGCCATTGTGTTGAATCTTCTTTTTTTGTTTGTTTGTTTGCCTCTCCGAGTGGAAAGTACTAACTGATTCAGGTTACATTGACGAGTTTGAGTACATTGACGACCACAGATCTGGCAAGATTGTCGTTCAACTGAACGGTAGATTGAACAAGGTTGGTGTCATTTCTCCAAGATTCAACGTTAGATTCGGTGACATTGAGAAGTGGACCGACAACTTGTTGCCAGCCAGACAATTTGGTTTCGTCATTTTGACCACCTCTGCTGGTATTATGGACCACGAGGAGGCCAGAAGAAAGCACGTCTCTGGTAAGATCCTGGGCTTCGTTTACTAAGCGATCCCATGTATCCTACTTAGACTTTTTTGTAATGTTTTAATGAATTTTGGTTGGTTTTTATTTTTTTTTTGTATTTGTAGGGGCTGGCTCATCGCTCATCGCTATTGGCTTTTCCCGGGCTTTGGAGTTTTTCCGCATTAGCCACATTGCAGAATTTCTTTTCCAAAAAGATTTTAATTAGTGTGGGTTCCCAATTTCAAAGGGTCTTTTTTTTTTTAATACCTTACCTTGAATCATCACCGAGTTCACCATCTGGTCACACAAGGATCACACTAGCGAGTCAACTCGCGCCCAAGCCCCACATTTCCGACGAAATCTGCAAGTCTGTCAAAGATTTTTCCATTGCCAATTTGGGTAATTTCGAGCCACAGTGGCATAACCATAGCATTGAAATCTCTCACTTTCCGTCCCGATGATTCAACGATTCAGCATTCTCAAGTCAATGAAGGTCAAGAAGCTCTTCAAGCTGGGGGAAGAGCACCACCACTCCTCAGCCCTTTGCGACAGCACTGTCTACGGGGACTCCTCTTTGCTTGGGTTGCCCATTGAGTTGCTCAGGAAGATCATCCAGAACTTGGAACCGGAAGACTGGCTCAACTTGTGCCTCTGTTGCAAGTACTTCAACAAGATCGTCAACAAATTTTTCCTGTATCAGGACGTCAGAATCAAGTCCAAGGAAAAGCTCGTCAAATTCAGGAAGTCCATCTCCAAGAACAAGAAGACAAACATCTTGTCCCTATACGTCACCAGGATCGAGTTCATCCGCCCGGTTAAGGAGAAAGAGGCAACAAAGACATCGATTGGAGGCTTCACATACTCTGACAACGAGTACATTGACAAGTCCGAAAGTTATGTCGGGCTGATTTTGGAAGTGATATCACTACTTCCCAACCTACATGAGATCAGCTTGCGACAGATATCACCAGGGTTCCAGTTCCCTGAATGGTCTTCGACGCTAAAGACCTACGCACATGAGCACAACTATTATCCCTCGATAAGGACACTCGGGCTGTCTTCAGATTCTGGGTGGAACATCGCTATGAGACCAAACCTCTTGTGGTCCTTTGGACTCATCGAGGAGTTGGTCCTTTATGACATCATCATTGACTCAAACTCGTTGACCAAGCCACCACTGCTGACAGTGGCTAACGAGAATGGCCCGATTTTCAACAATTATGCGCTGACGTCAGATCCAGAATCCACTTGGTCTCCAATTAAAACCCTTTCTCTGAACTCTTGCTCAATCGCTGGCAACGGCTCGAGATATTTGGAGCAATATTTCAGAGTAGTGGAGACTCTCAAGCTCATTTCAATGAAGTCCCATTACGACATTCTTTTGTCTCACTGCTTTCCATCGTTGAAGGAGCTTTTCATTGATTTGAATTCCAAGTGTTTCAGCCTCTACGATGACCAGGAGGCCAATGCTATTAATGTGAACAACAACAACTCAAACTATGCATACTTCAACTCAAAGTTTGTACCGAAGTTTTACTGCAATTACAAAAAATTCACTGATGTGCTGGAGCAACTCCCATCCACTCTTCAGAAGATTCATTTGATAAATGTCAGCTTCACCAATTTGATTCCTGTTGATCCCGAAGAGTCAAGTGCCCCTGAGGATGAAGTCAACAACAACCTCTTCCGTTTCCTAACGCTGCTGGCTCCATATGAAAGCATTGAATTTGTTCTGCTGAAAAGCTACAAGTTGCATCAGACGAGAAACTACAATGACTGGGACAAGTTGCTATATCCTTGCTTCACATCAACTAACTCTGTTAGGGTAAAGGACAAGGATGGTTCAGTGTTGTATACAAGAAACGAAAAGTATTGACAACTCCAAATTAGATGATGCATGCAAGAAAATGAAGTGCAGTGAGTGACAGACCCAAAATAATGACAGAACTAACATCAAAAGTCCTTGCAGATCCTGTGGTAGATGTGTTAATACTCATAATCCTCAAGATCTTCACATCCCGCCAAAGAAATGGTTAATACCCATACCTAATAGCACAATAGTATTGTCACTAGGGCAAAATTTTTTTTGCACTCACCTTCGTTGCGTAGCTGTTGCAATCTCAAAGCTTCGTATTCGGTGATTCCATGCACCAAGTTCACCATTTTCACGCACATCTCGCCTTCATAGGGTGTTCCATCCGAATTGAAGATATTGTATGTTGTGAGAAGATCCTTCTCTGTGAGCCTTACAAACTTGCCTCTCTTCATATCGACTCCATTTTTGATAAGGGAATCGCCTATTGAATCTTCCACTACCCCTGTTGTCTCAATGTTGTCATACTCCAGATCGCACACAGGCAACACCTGTGCACCCAATTCCAGCTTCTTACCGTTTCTGGAGTAAAGCCCAGCAATTTGTCTTCCTGTAGGGTATTCAACAGCCGCGTACTGAGACTTCAAGGCATCATAGTCTGGTAGCATCTTAACGTCACCTTCAGAATTGATGAGAACCAAGCCGTAGTTGTTTGGCTCTTGGGAGAACTCATAAACCAAACCACCAGAGAAGACTCCAATCATTTCGTCAGAGTACAAGGTTCCAATCTCTTCAAAAGGTCTAGGGGCAACCAAGTTGCAACCAAACTCTGAAAGGAAAACCGGGCGAAGGTAATCCTCATAGTCTCTGACCAAAATGTCGTAGCCACTGGTGTAGAACGTCTGTTCACCACACCACTGGTACGAGTTGACACCATAAAAGTCGACAGCATCCGATATCGAGGCATCATCTGAGCACTCTAAATACTTTGACAAGGAGACTCTGTAGTGCAAGTCATCAGCAGCGGAGTACCCAACAGGGATGAATCTTTCAGAATGTCTGGCAATGTACTTCTTCATGTCTGAAACCACCTGCTTGATGAAAACAGGGCAGGTTCTGGCTGATTTCTTGTCATTGACAATTTCATTACCCGCAAAGAAGCCCAAGGTGTTGTTGTAACCAGAGAACTGATCCACCACTTTGAAAACATGCTCCAAGTAGCCCTCGTTGTAAGTTGTCCATGGCTCGTACCTGTTCAAGTGCTGGTTGGGCAACGGTGAGTTGACATCCAAGACCAAGTAGATTCCTGCGGAGGCCAACATAGTCATACAGTAGTCATGGTTCAAGTCTGGGTTCACAGAGTACACTCTAATGGTCTGGGAGAGGAGGGGAGGTCAGTTAGTGGTCAACGCCAAGTGAAAATGGGGGGTAATGGAAGTTACATTGATGCCCAACTCCTGGAATAAGATGATGTCTCTGGCACACAGGTCAGGGTCTGACAAGGGATCCTGAGTCTCGCTCACTGCTGAGGATCCACCGGGCTGATAGTCAACACCCTTGATAAAGAAAGGTTCTCTCGTGACCGAGTCGATGAAGTACCGGCCGTGAATGGCAATTGGATGGACAAACGCCCAGGCGGCCCAGACGGACAAGACAACTGTCCAAATGGCTATCGATCTCATCGCAGTCGCAGAGCAGGGGGGGGGGATTCTCTCCTGGCAAAAGGGCTGGAGCTAGTTTAATCATGTAATTTTTTTTGATGAAAGATTTGCACCAGAAAAGAGTTTGTACAAAACAAGAAACACAAAGCCGGCGATCCGGCTTTTGAACGATTCGCGGGGAGGAGCCGGCTGACAGCTCAAACCCCGTAAATGGCAAACATAGCAAACAACGCTTATCAGACCCTGAATGAATCCAAGAAGGGAAGGATTAAGAGACAGTGGAGGTAACAAAGATGGTTGGACAGGAGCTCGGGAGTCAGCAGACACATTTTTTTTTATCAGTTTAGGCGTCCGCTTGGAACACATGCAACGACAGCAATTTTTTTTTTTTTTTGGCACTGTGGCTCCTGTCATATTCTTCTTGCCGACCCGATGACCTTTAAAAAACAAATGAAAAGAAAAACAACACATGATTACCAATTCTCCTTTGCAATGCACTATTCAACATGTCTGCTGAACTCTTTTCATTGAAGGGAAAAGTCGTCGTGATCACTGGTGCCACCAGGGGCATCGGTAAAGGTATGGCCACCGGTTTGGCCGAGGCGGGAGCCACCATCATCTTGGTTCACAGGGGCTCGACCGACCCGTCAAAAGTCAAGGCCGAGTTGGAGGCGATCAACGACACCAAGGTCTTCACTGTCGTTGCTGAGCTTATTCACAACGATGAAGTTGACCAGATCCTGCCACAGGCGCTGGCTTTATCCCCAACTGGCAAAGTTGACGTTCTTATCAATAACGCTGGGTTCTCGCAATACTACAGAGACGCTGAAGCGACGGAGGATTTTGCGTGGGACAATGTGATTCAGGTCAATCTTACCTCCGTTTTCAGATTGAGCCGGGCATTTGGCAAGCATTGGATTGAGAACAGTCAGAAGGGCAAGATCATCAACACTGCCTCGTTGTACTCCTTCACCGGTGGTGTCAAAGTGGTTCCTTACACCGCGTCCAAAGGAGCTGTCCATAGTCTGACCCAAGCGCTGTCGAACGAGTGGGCTTCGAAGGGAATCTGTGTCAATTCGATTGTCCCAGGTTACATCATCACCGATATGAGCCTCGAGTTGTACCAAGACGCGGAGCGCAGTAGCGAGATCTTGAAGAGAATCCCATACGGCAGATGGGGTGATATCAACGACTTCAAAGGTCCCACGGTGTTTTTAGCGAGTGCCGCCAGCGACTATGTGACTGGTGGCTCTGTCTTTGTCGATGGTGGGTTCATGGCCTACTGATCAGAATTAAAATGAGGACATGGGGACTATAATATATAAAACATGAGTAACTGAATAGTGACAAAAAAAAAAAGGATGAGGGGTCCAAACTCGAAGTCTTTAAGCAACAATGTACCAGAACTTTTCCCACAAGTTCGATGGGGGTTCCTCCTCCCAGACAATGGCATCAATCTCTCTTCTATCGGTGTCAATGTCAACTTCGTGGGCAGCCCACATGAACTTGGTTCTCATGCAAAGCTGGAAGATGATCCATAGGCCAAAGAATAGGATGACGGAGATGTACGAGACAAAGAAGATTTCAACGTGGAAGCCCTGAACAAACGCCTCAAAACCTTGAATGAGGATAATCAAGGCCAGGAAAAAGGAGGCATAGTAGGCCAGGTAAGGCATGAAGAAAGCCTTGTACGGAAGCTCGTCACGGGAGATGCCCCTGCTCTTCAAAGCAGCCATGAATCTAATGTGTGAGAGCGAGATCAACAACCATGCAAACAAGCCCGCCACTGCGGTGATGTTCAAGAGCCAGTTGAACACCTTATTGGCACCAGTGGACAACGTCAAGAAGGCCAGGAATCCAAACGCAGAGGAAAAAGCGACGGCATAGATTGGAACGCCGTGCTTGGAGACACGCGAGAAGATCTTTGGGGCAATTTTGTTGCTGGCCATGGCGAAGAGGATACGCGACGAAATGTACACGTTGGAGTTACCAGCGGAGATGATGGTGAGCAGGATGACCGCGTTGAAGATGTCTGGCAACGCCTTGGTTCCCGAGTTCTGGATGGCAATGACAAAAGGCGATGACGCGATGTAAGTGTCCTCAGAGCTCAAGGCTGGGTCGTTATAAGGCACCAACAGGCCGATAAAGAACAGAGAGAGGATGTAGAAAATGAGGATTCTGAAGAAGACCGTGTTGATGGCCTTTGGCACCGCTTTTCTCGGGTTCTTGGACTCGCCGGCAGTGATACCAGCCAGCTCAGTACCTTGATAAGTGAACGCGGCACTGACAAGGGAGGAGACCCAACCCAGAAATCTTCCCTTTGACGAGTCTGGGAAGATGAAGCCGGGCCCCCAGGGTCCCGGGTTTCTCCAGTATCTGAATCCGACAGGCCCAGTGATGCCGGCACCGCAGACCATACAGAGCGAATAAATGATGAAGCCCATGATGGCAATGACCTTGATCGAGGCGACCCAGAACTCCACCTCGCCGTAAAACTTGACAGGGAAGAAGTTGGCACCGGTCAAAATGACCCAAAAGATGGCGACCCAGGCGCCCAAGGGCACGGCATCGGTCCAGAACTCAATGATCTGACCGACAATCGACAACTCCAGCGCATAGGTGATGACCCACGAGAACCAGTACATGTAACCGTTTGTGATGCCGAGCGCTGGGCTGAGGAATCTCTGCGAGAAGACTGTGAAAGAGGAGGTGACTGGAATATAGGTGGCCATCTCACCCAGTGATTGGGTGACTGAGAAGGCCAGTGTGCCCATGAACAAGTACGCGATCAAAAGGTTGACTGGGCCAGCATTCTGGAGTGGGGTCGCGGTACCAATGAAGAGACCGGTGCCGATGGTGCCCCCAAGGGCAATCATGACAATGTGACGACGCTTGAGGGATCTCTTGACCTCGGTGTCCTGGACATCGCCGAGGATCAGGTCGTGCTCATCGATCTCTCTGTTCTCGAGGTCCTCGAAGGTGTGGCTGGTGCGGCTCGAGGCCTTCTTGCCCGCGTTGTACTCGTTGAGCTCGTAGATCTCGGGGTCTTTGCTCATATTTTGGTTGGTTGGTTGGTCAGGTTAGTGTTTGGGTTGGAGCAGCGATCTTGGGCCCTTTTTATTTCAGTGGTTGTCTCAAAAGCAACTGTCCAACAGCGACGAATTCTGATTTGTTGATAACTGAAAATTGACTGGAGTGGGGGGTGGGGGGGACTTTTTTTTTCTTTCTGTCCTTCTCCAATGCCTTATCAAAAAAGAAGAAACGACGTCATTCGATTTGGCGCTTTAACCCACCCAAAAAAAGACAAAAAAAAGACAAAAAAAAATAACCTGGGTAATGAACTTGTTACAGCCTCGCGAGGCATCGACTTCAGCCTTCCAAACTCAGGCAAAAAGCCAGCATAATGCTTTTACAGAAACCTTTCAATCGAAACAGTCACGGCTTATCAGCTTTTTTGGCTGTTTCCTCGGCATGCGCTCCTCGCCCACACGCGAGTGGATGCAGCCAGTATTTTTTAGAAGCTGTACCAAAACTCCGACCGGCCATTTCTAAAATATACAAAAGGGCCGGGATTCTGGTCTGCAGTCACCAAAAGAAGCCGAGGTCGGTCGAGTTCAGCCCTTAAGGTCTTTCGGTTTCCGCCTCTAATAACAAAGTGAGATATTCATGCACGGCTTTTGCGAGGTGTCTTTTTTTTTTTTTTTTTTGTGTGGTCACTTGACAGGGGAGTAATATCCGTCACGGCATCTGTCTTTGTCCTCCCGCAGCTTCAACTACCGGCTTTTCAGAAGCAGTAATCAAAACGTCCGTCTGCAGTTCAGTGTTCACTGTTGAGACTATACAGCTACAGGTTCAAAGAAGCCATCTTAACTGAAACTGTAACTTGCTCCTGAGTCCTCCTCAGTGAAGATCTTAGCTTCACTGCTCAATCCGACGCTGTCTTTTTCTTTCCCTCTTTTTTTTTTCGGTCACGTGTTCGCAAGCCAATGGGAAAACCAGTTGATTTTTAACAACAACAAATTGGTTTCGTGGTCTAGTTGGTCATGGCATCTGCTTAACACGCAGAACGTCCCCAGTTCGATCCTGGGCGAAATCATTTTCTTTTTTTTCTTTTTGGCACCTCCGAGATAACACTGATCAAAGAAGGACCCATCCACAATTTGACTCAATTCTTTTTCCGCAACCAATGTTATCTTACAAAAATCACTATCAACATGTACATATATTCAGTGTCCACTCAAATAGCCAAAAATCCGTGTTCGTCATAACCAGCGTAAATTCTGCCATCTTCCGTCAGTTTGCCACAGTGCAAGACAACGTCCTCCACTAGTAGACCAAGATTCTGCGCGACGAATTGAACAGGGACACCTTCTGGCATTGATGGAGTGTTCTCCTGGATGTAGTCGAAGATCCTGTCGGCAATGCCTCCGGTGCCTTCGTTGGCATTTGGTTCACTGACAAAGAGACCGTTGGCTTTCTGGCTTCCCGCTGCTGCGGTTTGGTTTGCGTTATTGAAACGGTGTTTGGACTCAAAGTAGGCGTTGATTGCGCTCAGGTTATGGTAGATGACCTCGTTGTGGTCGGTTATCTCCCGGAAAGTTGCGTGCTGCAAACTCTTGGAATTGTTGAACTCCTTCAGTGAACCAGTCACATGGACGTACTTCTGCGGGACAAAGATGTCGTTGGCACCGTCTGGTGCGCTCTCATCAGTCCACTTGCGCACCTCAATGGAGCCCGTGCCGTCCTCCAACGAAATTTGGAGACTGGAGGTGTTGTCAACAACATTTCTAATGACAGCGACCAAGGACACCTGGTTCAACTCGATGCCGTGGATGACAAAGTCGCCATCCTGAACCTCAGACTTGGAGTCGATGATCATCTTGATCGTTACTGGGGTCAAGCTAGACTTTTGCTGGGTCTTGGTTTGTGAACTGGCAACATTGGCGGAGTCGAAGCCACCAGAGTTGTACTCGCTCGCGTTGTAATCTCCGCTGTAACCTCCATAGGGTTGGTAATCTGTGTTTAGGTTAGCACTGGAGCGGGGGGAGGCGAAATCTTTTGGGTTTGTGAATTGCGATTGTACATACTGGACATCTCTCTTGTTTCGTGGTTCTTGGGCTGGTATGTATTTGGTGGCAAATTGCCATTATTTATTTTATTTGTTTGTCCTCGCGGTTTTTCGTGTTGTGAACGCGTCGAGAAAACGTGTCCCTACCAACTCATCTACTCAATACTCAAAAACTCAGATCGAAAATGACCTGCCGTTGTTCGTTAAAAGCTAAGGAGGGATTGGTGGCTGGTTGATGACTCTTTTGGACCTTGGTACTAGTTTGGGCTTTTTCCCGATGGCACCGGTGTTTTGGTTTGATAGAGCGGCGTACACCCAAAACTTTACAAGGCAGGGAACTGTCCATTCTCTACATCTAACCATATTCAACTACAACAGAATAGATGCAAAATTAGTTTATCTCAATTTCCTTTCCTTAGGAAGGTACACGTTCAGACGTTATTTGAATGGAATGTGAGTCACTTGTCTTCTGGTAAAAACTTAGCCTCTGACTCGGTGGTCGCTCCCTCCGTCTTTGGGGCGTCTTTCGCGTGGTGGCCAATCAAATTCTTCAATCTTTCTGGGATCTCATCAAACACCAAGTCGTCGGTGGATTGAGACACAGATTCGCCTTTGGAACTCAGGATATCTTGGATGGTAATTCTGTCATCTGAAAAGATCTGCCTCTGTGTTAGTAGTCATCGCTCGTAGAGGTCAGTTTGCTCTAAAACATACCTTCAAATGGTCAGCAATCAAGTGTCTGTTTTGACATCCTGGACATGTCACCAGCACGGTACCGCGGGTGTAAGCTTGCTTTGAGATGATATGGCTCGATCTGGTGTCGCATTTCTTGCACTTGAATGCAAGCATTAGTTCTGGCTTGTCGAGCTTGAGCTGTGCTGTCTTCTTGTCCTGGCTGGGAGTGGTAGAGTTATGTCTTGATGCAGGTACTAGACACGACGCTCGTGTAAGAACGCTATTGTTCAGCGTTGTGGAGCGTTTCAAGGAGTTTTTGATGATAGTGGAAGATAGTTTGGATCTGGTGAGGACTCTTGAAAGCATCTTGTTGTTTATGATTTGGATACCAAAAAGGTAGGCAACAATGTAGTGCTATAGTGGGAGAGAAAAAAAAACACGGTTATAGTACAGCTAACTCATCGTCAAAAGGTTGGTGGCAAAAAGGAAAAAAAAAGAAAATGATTTCGCCCAGGATCGAACTGGGGACGTTCTGCGTGTTAAGCAGATGCCATGACCAACTAGACCACGAAACCATTTTATGGTTAGATGAAAATCATTGAGAGTGCCGTCACACCCAAAGACAATATACTACCAACATTTATCTATCTCTCAGCAGATGATGGTTTGTTGCAGACCCTCACCCGATTGCCACGGCCCGCACAGTGGACGAAGCGCAGCTGTCCCAAGTCTCACGGCAAGGATGCCTGGGAAGCCTTTTGGGATCCATCGATTTCAGCAGGGCACATTCCAGCACCCAGAATCGGGGCGCTAGGGGTAATACTACATGTGATTGTCTATAAAGGGCGCAAAAGTGCCTTTTTTCTTTCTCTATCTAAATTTTGTGTACTTTACAATGAAACTCATGAAAGGGTCATCAGCGAAGTCGTGTTGTGATACCAACTGGTGAAGTCTGGTCTTCAAGTCAAACTGACTCCAGAAATTCAAAAGAGGACTTGGGATGCCAAATAAATTCTCCTTGACCTTTGGTAGGTTGCTGCAATGCTTGTGGACAAATGATAGGGCAAAGTTGTACAAAACATGAAATCTCTGTATCTTCAAGTTTTGGAATTCAAAGTGCACTGATGGAGAACTGTTTTGCAATCCTTCAATGCCCCAACAGCATTTACCACCACATGACCTGGAAATGACACCATGTTGAGTCAATGAAGCTGCGGTGTGCTTGTGCTTGGGGATGAATGTGAATTTTGGGAGGTACATAGTCAAAATGTGATTGTGTTCAAGGTCCTTTATGTCTTGTATAATGGTTATTAGCAAGTCCACAAGACCATCGTTCTTGACTCCTCGATGCAGATGCAGATAGTTGTTCAGTTTGATAATGATGATGAGTATTCTGATGGTGAAGTAATTGACGTCGTCAAAGAGGTTCAGGTTCAAGATCTTGGACAGCAAGAATTCATGGCTTTCCATATGCTCATGATCAGATAGAATGAAGAGAAATGGTGGTGACTGATTCTCCAAGGAACAGTTCAGATCCAGGAGCAACAATTCGAAATAGCTCATCAGGTTTTCATATGTCTGGTAACGGTCATCGACAATTCTGCTGCTCATGAAGAGGATTGTCTGCTGACTTTCAAATGAGTGCTGGAAAAGATTAACCCTATGCGTCTTCAAGCAGAATACCAGTGCGTTCAAGAACAATGTGAAGTTGGAAACTGGATTCTTTGAGCTGGAGGGTGAAGCATCATTCTCAATGTCCTCTAACGCTTCTTGGAAACTCTGAAACTCTGTGAGAGTGAGTTCATTGTCAACAACGGTGAGGGGAAACTCGAGACCTTGGGAGTGATGAATGATGGAGTTGCGATGCGAGCTAACAAAGAGAGTTTGTTCAAGGACCGGTGTGTCAAAGTATGAGAGGACCTTTCTGAGGAAGTGGTTTATATTGAATGCCGTTTGCCTTTGCAGCTGGCTTTCACTGGTTGGCGTTGTGACACTTGTAAAGTTCGAAGGGGTATCAGAATCTGACTTGTCACTCAACTCGACCACGGAGATGACCTTAAGGGTGTTCCTTAAAGGTGGTTCGAAGGGAGAACCTTGCCTTTGGAATTCAAGGGCTTTCTGAAAATCTAGGTCACTCTCCATTAGCTCCATTTTGCAGTGATCCGTTGGCCATTTGTTGTAATTGTGGAAGCTATTCTTCTGGTAGGCCTTGTGCACGGTGTATGACTGGTCCATGAAACGGATGGAGTCCTTTGGGAACTTGGACGCTGGTACCCAGTCATTTCCACTGGTGATGGTTCTGAAGAAATTGAGTCGTCTGCCGCGCTCGCACCTCTTGTTGGCTCTGACGCAATTGTTGCATTCTGGCAGGGTCTCGTCGCATTTGATGTGTCTTGAACGGCAGGTAAGGCAGCCATTTCTGGAACGGGAGCCCTGGATTCTGGTATTTCTCATTTTCTTGGAGCTCCCCTGCATCGTTTGTCTTTGGAGGTTGGGCTGTTGAAGGTGGGTGGGTGCACAGGACTGTATATATGGCTTGGTGGTGTATTGAATACGCGGGGCAGGGGGGAATATTTTTGCTTCGGGGAGGAAGAGGAGCATGGCTAAGCGATAAACATGGGTACGGCATTCAATAAGTAGTAAAATTGAGCCCTCAAGTTCGTATGACCCCTTTTTTTTTTCGCTCCCAGTCAGTGGCAGCAATGACATATGTTGCCCCAGATATAACCGTTCCATTCTTCGATGGGGAGTCCTTTTCTATGCACTCATATGCATGGAAGGGCTTTAAAGCGCATATCTGTTCGGGAAATGGCCACGCACTTTAGACATTGCAGGATTATTATCAAAGGGGTTTTGGTTGGTATAGTACAGAAATAGAACAGAGGAACACCGAGATCCTGCAGCCTAATGCCCTCATTTCAAAAGCGCCAAGTCCCTTGCCAGAGTCAGATCCCGGTCAGTTTCCCTTTACCCCTGAGTTCGTTGCCCCTGGCTATCAGGTGTCGCCGCTGCCATCTGGCTATCAGGTTCAGAGAAGAAACAGAAATTTCTCTCTTCAACCCTGTTTGGTTGTATAGGAGTGCTTGATACGATGAAGCAAGTGAATTATTGTGATGGGATCTTGTGCGCTTTCCCCAAACTTCGTCTCTCTTTTTTTTTTTTTTTTTTTTTTTTTTTTTTTTTTTTTTTTTTTTTTCGTTGAGGCGAGATGACATCATTCGAAGAAGACTTCTGATCAGTGGCACCTAGTTTCGCTTTGCTTTGCCTTGCTTGCAGCCGTGAGGCGGTTTGATCTACAATCACGGTTTATTCCCTCTTGGCTGGTTTTGGAATTTTTTGCTTTCTCCCTTAGTTTGGTGGTTGTAAAAAGCTTGGAATCACTTCCACACAGTTCGTTCAGACAGGAGCTTGAGGATCCCGATATAGATATTCTGTGACGGTGAATATTTACACAGTTGTGTAATCCAACCACCAGGGCTGCCTCAGTTCCAGTATACTTCGTCTGTAGGCCCTCTTCAGTGGGGTACGCGTTGGTGCCGCATGTCATCGACAAGAGATACCCGGAAAATTGTGTGCTTTCACCTGCGTCAGAGTACATATCCGAGGGCCCCAACCGGAAAAATCCTAATTCCTAATTCCGGGGATCAAGACCCCGGAATTCCAATGAAATCAAAAAAAAAAAGAAAAGAGAAACAGAAGAGAGAGTCGGGATTCTTCTCCTAATTCTGACACATTGACATAAAGACACACACACACGCTGCACAATGTCATACAACGGAATTGGTCTCCAGACAGCGAAAGGCTCTTCGACAAACGGATTTATTCAGAAGAGTTATTCAAAAAGCAAAGAAACCTCATATGCGCGAAGACAACGGATCAAGAGGGAGAACGAGCGGGCCAACGGCGTTGCCCAGGAGCTTGACAATGTCAAGGATAAGGATCTTTTGAGGCACGAGGAAAGAAGGAAGTTGGAGTTGAAAGTGAGTGAATACAGGGATAACCTGGAGGATATGGACGAGTTGGATGACGATCAGATTGAACGCAAGTGCAAGGAATTCCGGCAGGCGTTGCTGCGGCCACGGCAGATTCTGGCCTCGTACACCAAAAGAGAAGACAGAGACAAGGACGAAACTACACCAGAATAGTTCTCATTATTCATTAGCAAGTGTCTTGTGTGTGTGTGCGCCATTCAAGTCTCACCCTCCCAAAGCCAAAAAAAAAAAGAGAAAGAAAGAAGTTTGCAACAGCGAGGTGAAACCCTGACATTGCGAACTACCAGCAGCCGCAATGCAAGTCTTCAAAAAAAAAAAAGGGGCATGGACCTCACTTGAAGAGGATGTTGTTCACGAGGATCCTCTTGTCGCTAATGACCATGTTCTTGGTGTCCCAAAGCAGCATTCTCAGGTCGTTATAGAACCAGACATCCTTCTCGAACTTGCCGTTGATCATGTAGATCTTCATGTTGGCCTTGTATCTTGGGAAAGTGACGTGTTTCTTGATGTAGGAGATGTCGAGGTCGCGGTTTTCCGTGGTGGACATGATCTCGAACTTGATCAGTTTGCCCTTTGTATTTCTGATGATCTTGATGAAGCTGAAGTCGGTGACGTTGTAGATCTTGCACAGCTCCGCGTGGATGTTGTTCTTGTGGAAGTTCTCGAACTCGATGGACTGCAGTCTGAACGAAGAGCCGGAATTGCCCTGTGGTTTGATGTGCATGTTGAGCGAGTGCTTGAGAAAGCTCTTGATGCAGCGATGCGCTGTGCCTTCGTCCCCGCCGGGTGGGTTTGAGCCCGTTTCATCGATGAAAGTCTCTGGGAAGCTGTCGAGCAGCCTGACCGTGTCGCGATCTTTCAAGTTCAGCAGTGTGTCGAGCAAGTCGTCAACTGAGGTGTAAAAGAGGAATCTGGCGTTGAGCGAGTCGTTGAACGGCCTGCCTTGTGGCTTGGTTGGCTTGGGCTTGTGGACCTTATCATGAGCTGGTCTCACCGGGACGTAGTGCTTCTTCTTGGCCAGTTCCAAAGGCTCGAGGTTCTTGATCTGGATGATGTGAGGGGGTTCCAGCAAAGTGTGCTGCGTGCTGTGCTCGGTTTGTGGTGAGCTTGACAGTTCGTCGTGACTGAAGTCCTCAGAGGAAAGCGACGAGGCTGGGGAAAGCGGCGGAACGTCGTCATCAGTGGCTTGTGGGGCAGGGACTGGGATTGGGACTGGTGTGTCCAACAGGCTGTCGATTCTGAGGGATCTGGACGTGGTGCGCATAAGTACTCAGAAGTGTTCTTTTTGAAGTGGTTTGTGGTGGCAAAACAGAAAAAAGCTAATGGGGGAGAGGCGGGCGAACAAGCGGGTCTTTATATGAGCAATGTTGGGTCATTGGACTGACTGAGTGGAGAGTCGCCCGTTGGCCAGGACATGGGACTGGCACTTTCGACCGCAGGGTTGATGTTTTTGAATCAAGACACTGCCCCAATCGGGAAAGTCTGATCGTCGGTGCCCCCCACCCGCCAGGCGGTCAGGCAAGCAAAAAAAAAGGGCCAAATGAGACCAGAGTCCCGGACAGAGACGGACAATATTGAGAAACGCGCAAGCTTAGACCCTGGACATTGGGTTTTTGTCCTGTCCCTGGGGTTGTACAGTGTGGATCCAGAACCTCAGAACTAAGGGAGCGTGCATCAAAAAATAGAACACGAGAGATGGTCTAATAAGAAAAGAGAGTACGGTGAGGAAGACAATTGTGGTGGGAATAAACGATGGCCATTGCTAACAAATGAGAATCTAGAAATCGTTTAACCCACCAATGTTCTTAAAAGCGTCAAACGTCGCTGTCAGTGAATGCATTGTTTCCATAGTTACTGCGGTTGGTGCCTTTTCTTTTCTTCTTTTTTTTTTTTTCATCCCTCAACAACTTTCTTTCCCAGACTTCCTCTGAAAAGACCTCTCTCTCTAGTAACACAACGACAGCCAATGGCCAGATTCAGTGAGAGGGTCATCAAGCTGGCGGTAGTTACCGTGGCTGTGGTCGGGCTGATCATCTTTTTGTCCAGCTCGCAACCGCAACCGCAGCCGCACAGGGACCAGGTTGTCAAGACATCGCATGTGGCAACGGGCCCATCTCAACAACAGAAGCTGACCCCGGAGCAACAGAAACAGCAGGAGAAGTTGAAAGCAGCACAGCAGGAGCAATTGGATG
Organism: [Candida] sanyiensis; assembly: GCA_030569275.1. Lineage (NCBI taxonomy): Eukaryota > Fungi > Ascomycota > Saccharomycetes > Phaffomycetales > Phaffomycetaceae > Barnettozyma > [Candida] sanyiensis. The sequence goes on along the minus strand of JAJMKO010000032.1, from coordinate 6,528 downwards.
GCGATCAGCACAAGGATTGGCAAACTGCTGCTTCGCAAGTTGCCAACGGTGCTCCTTCTTTTGCCGAGGATGCCACTGTTGGTGCCGGCGGTGCTCCTCCTGCTCCGTACCAACGTGAGAATGCCACTTTTGTATCTCTTGTGAGAAACAATGAGGTATGGGACATGGCCGATGCTATCCGATCCGTCGAGGACCGGTTCAACCGCAACTATCACTACGACTGGGTCTTCCTCAACGAGGAGGAGTTCACCGATGAGTTCAAACACGTTGTCACGACGCTGATCTCCGGTGAGGTCAAGTTTGCCATGGTGCCAAAGAAGCATTGGGGATACCCTGAGTACATTGACCAGGCCAAAGCGGCGCAATCGAGAAAGCAATTGGCCGATCAAGGTGTCATTTACGGCGATTCTGAGTCCTACAGACACATGTGCCGCTACCAGTCGGGCTTCTTCTTCCAGGAGGAGGTGATGAAGCAGTACAAGTACTACTGGCGAGTCGAGCCGGGCACCAAGCTGCACTGCGACGTGAGCTTTGACGTGTTCAAGTTTATGAGCGAGAACAAGAAGGACTATGGCTTCACCATCACGATCAAGGAGTTTGTCAAGACGATCCCGACGCTGTGGGACACCACCAAGGCGTTCATCAAAGAGAACCCTGATGTCGTTGCCAAGGACAATCTGATGAGCTTTGTCTCGAGTGATGGCGGTGACACGTACAATCTGTGCCATTACTGGACCAACTTTGAGGTGGCCAACATGGATTTCTGGCGAGGCGAGGCCTATCAGAAGTACTTTGAGTACCTGGACAAGTCTGGCGGCTTCTTTTATGAGAGATGGGGCGATGCCCCGGTGCATTCGATCGCGGCGTCGTTGTTCATGCCTGCCGACAGCGTACATTTCTTTGAGGAGATTGGCTATTACCATGGACCCTACAACAACTGTCCAATCAACAACGAGCTGTACAAGAAGAACAAATGCCTGTGCGACCAGAACAACGACTTCACCTGGATGGACTACTCCTGTACCAGACGCTACTTTGACGTGTTGGGATTGGAGAAACCAAAGGGCTGGGAGAAGCACACGGGTTAAGTATAGGCAAAATCAAATCAATGGACATGCATACACCAGCTCCGAGACCCGAGATCCTGATTCCTAATTCCTAATTCCTAATTCCGAGTTTTTCAGCCCGGGCTAGGGGTCGCGACTTTGAAAATGACGTAATTTCAACAGCCTCCTCCCGCGCTATCTGGTTTCTTGAAGAAGCGGGGATCACGTGCCATGCAGCCAAAATGGCTGCAAACTGTGGATGGCTTGTGGCCAAGAGAAAACAAAAACACCTCATGATCGATATTTGTAATTACCTCACTCCTCCCCTCTCTCTGCCAAAAAGAACAAAGAACAAAGGACGTTGATAACGGTTAACAACATAAGCGGAACTCGCGTTGTGCCCAAAGCGAAGATGATTAGGCAGCTGAAAGTGCAAACGGACTGCCTCCCGTCGGATCTCGGGTCCACGGCCAAAGCCGGAGGAGACTCCCAACAGCAGCAGCAGCAGCAGAGGCCATCGCTGACGTTGGAAGAACTCGAGAGGGACTACTGCTACGGTGGCTACCATCCCGTGCGCATCAACGACGTCCTCGGCCCTAAGAAGAACTACACCGTTGTCCGCAAGCTCGGCTGGGGTCAGTTTTCGACAGTGTGGCTCGCGCTGGACTGCCTGACGGGCCGCCACGTTGCGTTGAAGATTGTCAGGTCGGATAAGAACTACACAGAGGCTGCCATGGATGAGATCGCGCTGTTGCAACGTGTCCAGGACAGGCACGCCTGGCACCCGGAGCACCCCGGTTACAAATATGTGCTGATGCTGCTCGACTGGTTCAAGCACCGCGGACCCAACGGCGAGCACGTTGTCATGGTGCTCGAGGTGCTCGGTGAGAACCTGCTGAGTCTGGTGGCGACGTTCAAGTCGGAAGAGATTGGCCTGGCACAGTTTGGCAGGGCTTATGGCGCACTGCCTTTGAATGTGGTGAAGAAGATCACCAAGCAGTGCTTTTTGGCGATGGATTACCTCCACAGATGCTGCGGCATCATCCACACGGATATCAAGCCAGAGAATGTGCTGATCCAGATTAAGGACGTGGACAGGTTCCTGTCGTTCCTTGACCTCTCGAACAATGACGACGAAGACGAAGAAGAAGAAGAAGAATGTGACTGTCACAACGACAAAGCGACGTACACCCCAATCAAGGAGTCTAATCCACTGCCGTCGCCTCTGCTCAGCCGGGGCTCATTCCTCGGATCTGGCGACTCGGGCAAGTCGAGCTCTGACAACTCGGCCAGCTCCAGCGTTGCCTACTATGGCCACTACACCGCACAGGCCGCTTCATCGGCCTCTTCAATCTCCCCGACATTGCTCCCCGTTGTCCATAATCCTTCCAGACTGCACCATTGCACAGTGACAATGTCCGAGGCGAGCTTCTCTGACGCAGACGACGACGACGATGATGAAGAAGAAGACTACGACACCTTCTTTGAGCTGCCCAAGTCGTTCCATTTCAAAGAGGACCTGGATCCTGCCGAGCTCGAGGATCTCGAGTCCCTCATCAATGTCAAGGTGGCCGACCTGGGCAACGCCTGCTATTGCCATCGCCATTTCACAAACTCGATCCAGACGCGCCAGTACCGTGCCCCGGAGATTATCATGCGTTGCAACAAGTGGGGCTGTTCTGCGGATTCCTGGAGTATGGCTTGTCTTGTGTTTGAACTCGTCACGGGAGACTTCCTCTTTGACCCTCATGGCTCGCGCAAGTACGGGAAGGATGACGACCATCTGGCCCTCATCTTGGAGCTGCTCCACCCGGATGACGACGAGTTGCAAGGATTCCTCAATGTCTGTTATAGGCACAAGGGTTTTTTCTTTCGGGCGACGCCGGATGATCGGTATGAAAGCGGCGAAAGGATCTCACTGCACAAGATCCCCAGTCTCAAGTTTTGGCCCTTGCACAAGGTTTTGGAAGAGAAGTATCACATGGAGGAGTCCCTCGCTGCTGAGGTGGCGGATTTCCTGCTGCCAATGCTGAGACTGGTGCCGAAGGACCGTGTTGATCTCGGTGGTTGGTCCAATCATCCCTGGCTCAACAAGGGTTTGTCAACGGAGATCATTGATGAGATTGGAAGTGTGGAGACCCAATGCGGTGCACATGGCGAAGGTATCAGGGGTTGGTACAAACTTTACAAGCCACGTTGAAAATGTGCAATTTTATAAGATTTTTTTTGGGGCCGGGGGGTATTTTTTTTTTCTGGTTGGGATACGATATAGTCATTCGCTTAAAGATGTTAAAATGGGTTATATATGGGTTAAGGTTAAAAATTAATGGTTTGTAAATGCAAGTGTGTAGAGGTTATTTTGTACTAGTTCAACGTTCTTCGCGGTCCATGTCGTCCCTGCTCTTCCTGCCACCACGCTTCTTGACAGCCTTGTTTTCCTGGAAGTCCTTCGTCTCTCTCACCGCCTGCGACACAGCCCTATCAACGGTCCCGTGCAAACGCATAATGATGTCCCTGTCGGGCGTGTCTTTGGGCAACTTCATGTCAATGACGGCCTCGATTCTCAAAATCATCTCGAGGTCGTACTGCGTCACCAGAGAGACCGATTTTCCTGAGCGGCCAGCCCTGGCTGTTCTGCCGACACGATGGATATACGCTTTCGAGTCCGTTGGCAAGTCATAGTTGACGACAACGTCGACCGAGGGGATGTCGAGGCCCCTCGCGGCGACGTCAGTCGCGACAAGAATGTTGCGATGTCCCGACTTGAACTTGTTCAAGGCACCGAGACGCTGCGATTGGGACAGTTGTCCGTGCAGGGGCACTGCGGCAAAGCCCAGCAATCTGCACAGGATCGCTGTTCTCTGCGCGTGGGCGCAGGTTCTGGTGAAGATAATCATCGACTTGCCAATGAACTCGTTCAACAGGTAAACGAGGTACGTGTCCTTGAGCCCATCGGGAACCACCATCATTGTCTGGATGAGCGTGTCGACTGTTGCGTACTTGTTCGACACGGCGACCCTGACCGGGTTCGACAGCGATGCCCTCTGCAATTTCTCAATCTTGGACGTCATTGTCGCGGAGAAGAGGTACGTCGTGCGCTCCCTCGGGATCACCTTGAACATCTTGTCGAGCACGGGGCCAAACTCGAGGTCCAACAGCCTGTCAGCCTCATCCATGACGAGGTACTTGAGGGCCCTCAGCGAGAACCCCTTCGTGTGCTCCAAATGGTCCATCAGTCTGCCGGGAGTGGCAACAATGACATGCGGCTTCCGCATGAGGTCCCTCGCCTGGTCCATCATGTCCATGCCACCGACAATCGTCGCACATCTGAGTCCCATTGAGGAGCCCAGCGCGTCAAACGTCTCCCTGATCTGGTACGCCAGCTCTCTTGTCGGGGCAAGCACGACGGCATAAAACGGTGTCTGGGCGTGCCATAGCTGTTGCAAAATAGGGATGGCGAACGCCGCCGTCTTGCCTGAACCCGTCTGCGCGAGGCCAATGATATCACGCCCTTGGAGCCCGTAAGGGATGGCCTCTGCCTGGATAGGAGTCGGTTTGGTAAACTTGAGTTCCTGGCACGCCTCGAGCAATTCTGGGATCAGGTCGAGGTCGCGGAACGAGGTGAACTTTGGCGCGTCATTGGAATCAACGGCGATTTCAGTGGGTTCTTCTTCCCCTGCTGCTTCTTGTGTCTGTTTCTTGCTTGCTTCCTCGAGTGCCTTTCTCTTGATCTTTTCAGCGAGAGACAGCGCGGTCTCCTTTTTGGCAGACTTGGAGGAGGACTTGGCCTTGCTGCTTTTCTTGATCTTGCCCTCGATGCTCATAGTGTTGAGGGAGGGGGGGGGGGGGGGGGGTAGTTTTTTTTTTTTATTTTATTAATCGGCTGTGTGTGATTGATTTTAAGCAGGCGACAGGTAGGAAATTTTTATACTTTGTCAGAGATGGTGGTGTTTGGATGTCATCTCCTCTGATCTTTTTAAAAAAAAGAAAAATTTCTGAAAGGCTTTCTTTTCTAGAAAGGGTACTGTTTAACAAAACAAACAAACACAAAACAATGGCCAAAAGAAGAGTGAGTGGAGAAAAACACAGAGTCACAGACATTGGCGTGCAGACTTTATATACTAACTTGCGCTGTGCTAGCAAAAATCCAGGACCCATGCCAAGCAGACCGCTGAGGAGCTCGCCAAGATTCCGCGGTCGATGGTGTTGAGACTCGGCTCCAACACGAAGAACCACTCGCTGACGCAGCTGGTCAAGGACATGAGAAACGTGATGCAACCGCACACGGCGGTCAAGCTGAAGGAGCGCAAATCGAACAAGCTGAGGGACTTTGTCGTGATGGCTGGCCCGCTCAACGTGACACATTTGCTCGTGTTCTCGCAGTCCGAGGCGGGCACGACGCAGCTGAGACTCGGCCGCATGTCGAGGGGCCCGACCTTGACGTTCAAAGTGCAGAACTACTCGCTGTGTAAGGACGTGTCCAAGATCCAGAAGTTTCCCAAGTCGCTGACGGCTGAGTCGAAGGAGTACATGAATCCTCCGTTGCTCGTGCTCAACGGCTTCACCAACCCGGCCAAGGCGACGCCGCACGAGAAGCTGCTGGTGACGACGTTCCAGCACCTGTTCCCTCCGATCCAACCGCAGTCGACCAAAGTCGCCGCGGTCAAGCGTGTCCTGATGCTGCACAAGAATGCCGACGGCACGATTGACCTGCGCCACTACGCCATTGACACGAAGAATGTCGAGGGCTCGCGCACGGTGAGAAAGCTGGTGCATGCGAGAACGCATCTCAAGAAGCGTCTGCCTAACCTGCGCCGTGTCGCGGACACTGCCGAGCTGTTGACGGACCCGTACGCCAACGGGGCCGGTTTCACCAGTGACTCTGAGGTGGAGGAGGATAGCGTTGTCGCTGTGCAGGAGGACGTGGTGCAGCAGCAGAAGAAGAAGAGTGATGACGCGCTGGTGGATGACTCTGGTGACAATGTTCGCAAGAAGGCGATCAAGTTGACGGAGATTGGTCCCCGTTTGCGTCTGAGCCTGACCAAGATCGAGGAAGGCATTTCCTCGGGCAAAGTGCTGTTCCACCAGGACGTTACCAAGACTGCGGGCGAGCTCGCTGCGCTGGAGAAGAGACACTCGCAGAGACAGCAGCTCAAGGAGGAGCGCAAGGAGCAACAGGCTGCCAATATCAACGCGAAGAAGGCCAAGAAGGAGGCCAAGAAGGAGAGAAGAAAGCTGCGTCAAGCGCAAGGTGCAGGCGCTGAAGAGGAGGAGTCGGGAGAGGAGGAGTCTGAGTCCGAGGATGAGATTCCTCAAGATTTGGACAGCGACTTGTACAGCGAGGTTGATGAGATTGAGCCTGACTCTGAGTAACAAAGATTTGCATTTTTTATACTGTGTTGGCAACATTGGTTGTAGATTCAAGTCTCTCTCTCTTCTAGACCCTGAGCGTAGATCTGGTTAGTGTCCCCCCGCCCCCGCC
>JAJMKO010000031.1:103176-120942 GCA_030569275.1 [Candida] sanyiensis | reverse complement strand
TTGGCAACATTTAGCCCAGTGTCCGGTGAGCCCTGTGGCGATGAAATGGTCTTGGTCGTTGTCGTAGTGACCGTCTTGGTGTATTTCACACTGGGCTTGGATATGTCTTCAATGTTCTCTTTGGTGGTGTGGTATCCCGAAGCATCCTCATCGCCCTCATCTTCCTCATCAAGATCAGAGTTGTTCTTGTTGCTGTAGTTTCTCTCAGGGGACTTTCTTGGTTGACCTGGTCCTTGAGTTTGAACAGCTTTTCTAACAGATTTGTGTAGGTTGGTGGTACCAATACTTATCTTTCTTCTCACAGGTGTGGCTGGAGAATCGTAAAGCGACTTTGCCGCATCAGATTTGGCCCGCTTCTTGAAGTCATCGTAAGAGATCAAAGCAGTGTAACCATTTAAGCGCTCAATTGGCAAGTTGTCCAAAACATGGGTGAATTTCCACTCACGGAACTGGTTCTGATGCAAGTATAGCCAATGCTGTTGAGGACCAACCACCATACCGGGTCTGATCATTCTCATATAAGCGATGCACTCGTTTGCAGTGAAGCCATGTGTATAGATCAAGTGTGCTCCAATCAAACAACCAGTTCTCCCCAAACCAGCTTTACAGTGGACGGCAATCTTACCTCCCTTCTTTATTATTCCTTCCGAGACACCAATAAACTCCTTGACAATGTCCATAGTGGGACAGGTACCATCATCAAAGATCATATCAATGTGCTCAACACCCCTCTTGGTGAACTCATTGTGGTCATAAAGATGTGAGTTCAAGCGTACAACCATCTGGACATCGTGACTGAGAAAATAGTCCAAGACTCTTTTGAACGGTTGGTTCAACGACGTGGTTCCTGATTTTTGTTGTGGAGACGCAAATGCAATGAAGTCTTTGGAGATGACGTTGAAGTCACCTTGGTCAACTCTCTCGTACTGTTCGTACTCTTCCAAGTTGAAGTTGGTTAGGTCAATCATACCTCTCTCCTTAGCTCTCCATAGACCATACACGATATCTTGGATAGTGATCTCAAAGTCTGCATGCGAATAACCGGCGTCTCTAAAGCCCATAAACGGTGGATCAACTTGGGCCAAAGGCTGTAGGACTTGATGTGGGGACCACGACTGGACCAACACCATATAGGCAGCGAGGATGCAGGCAGCATTCGATCTGGACTTGAAGTTCGATGAAGAGTAGAAGACCACGGCCTTGCCATGGTTATGCTCGTCGTTGAGTATGTTGTGCAATATAACAGCGAATCTGTACAAGTGGCCTATGTGGAGAGGGCCAAAGTCCAGGTGGAAAGAGTTGTAAGGTAGGGTGTCCTCCACAGTGAAGTAGATCAACTCATCTGTGTCTTGTGGGTTGTGATCGTAGACGCCTAGGTAGATTCTTCCTCGTAGAAACTCGATGGCATCGACCTTCAACTTCTTTACCATTTGTGCCTGTGTTCAAGGTTTATCGGGCAGCGTTGTAGTGGTTTCAATGCAGGGTTTTGGGTATCTAAAGCTGGGGAGCTGAAGTAACGTATAAAAAAACTGGTATGCAGGTGTGGTTTGCGTTTATCGCTGTGGAGTTGTTTTGGGCTGGTTTGGGTTTTTTTTTTCTTCAGGATGTGGTCTTTTTAGGTTTGTTTACAATCTTCCTGATTGGGAACATTAATCGGAAGTTGGCGTCGCGCACGTGAATACCTTTTTTTCTTTTTGAAAATACAAGATTACTACCCTCGGATAGTCCCCATCGGGTATGTCTCCTAATTTGGAGTTTGAATGGATGAACGGAAATATTTGTCAGATCAGGAAGGGCGAGGACGCGAAACACTGGCTGGACTTTCCATTTCTTACTAAAAACCGTCAACACTTTCAATCTTATAAAAAGGGGTGCCACTCCAATATTTGCAAAGTTGTTTCGATTCAGCCCCAAGACACAAACGCGCATCACACATACACTTTATAGAATGGTTCACCAACAAGTTACTATCATCGGCGGTGGTCCAGCCGCCCTAACTGCTGCTCTTTACTTGTCGAGAGCTGAGGTCAAGCCAACCGTGTACGAAGGTTTCCTTGCCAACGGTATTGCTGCCGGTGGCCAGTTGACTACTACTACTGAGATCGAGAACTTCCCAGGCTTCCCAGAAGGTTTGACTGGTACTGAGCTTGTCACCAAGATGAGGGAGCAAGCCATCAAGTTTGGCTCCGAGGTGATCACCGAGACCGTTGCTAAAGTTGACCTATCCTCGAGACCGTTCAAGTTCTGGACCGAGTGGAACGAGGACGCTGAGCCAATCACCACCGACGCCATCATCTTGGCCACTGGTGCCTCTGCTAAGAGACTTTCCTTGCCGGGTGAGGAGCAATACTGGCAACAGGGTATCTCTGCCTGTGCCGTTTGCGATGGTGCTGTGCCAATCTTCAGAAACAAGCCATTGGCTGTTATCGGTGGTGGAGACTCTGCCTGTGAGGAGGCTTTGTTCTTGACCAAGTACGGCTCCAAGGTGTACTTGGTTGTCAGAAAGGACCACTTGAGAGCCTCCACCATTATGCAAAAGAGAGCTCAGAAGAACGAGAAGTTGGAGATCTTGTACAACACTGTTTCCGTTGAGGCCAAAGGTGACGGCAAGCTTCTGAACGCGCTGGCTGTCAAGGACGCCATCACTGGCGAGCAAAGAGACTTGGAGGTGAATGGTTTGTTCTATGCAATTGGTCACACCCCAGCCACTGCTATTGTCCAAGGCCAAGTTGAGACTGATGAGAATGGGTACATCAAGACCATCCCAGGTACATCTGAGACTTCTGTCCCAGGTTTCTTTGCTGCTGGTGACGTTCAAGACCACCGCTACAGACAAGCCATCACCTCTGCTGGTTCTGGCTGTATGGCTGCCTTGGATGCTGAGAAGTTCCTAGCCGAGCAAGAGTAACAACCCCATCTTATAGAGGTATCTAGATTGTTTAATGACTTTTCACGATTAAAAAAATAATATAGAAGTTAAAAAGCAAGGTGTAGCTACACTTGATTGACCACAATCTCCATAAAAAATATCATACTGTTCTAGACTCAATTCAGCTTAACGCTTGTTGCTCTTGAGTTGTAGGTTCTTGATCTGCTCATCTAGAGTCTTGACCTTTTGTTGTAGTTCCTCCAAATCGGCATTCAATCTGTTTCTCTCGTTGACAATGTTCTGCTCCCATTGTCTGAATCTCTGCTCCTCGGCCTTGACCTGGTCGGTGAAAAACTTCTTCAGGGAGTTCTCCTCCTCCTTGAACTTTGGGTTGTGTAGCTTTCTCGAAGTGGTGAATCCATTGGTTTCATTGTTCTCGCCGGACTCGAGTCTCAAGCTTCTGTAAGTCTCAAAGTGCAACTCGTCGGTTGTCAGTATCAAGTCCAGCAGGTTGGTTCTGAGAAGTAGGGATCTCAATTTTCTGAAGTCGGAATGTTGTTCATTCTCAACCTCGGCCAGGCCCCACGGGTACTGTCTGGCCCTAACTTTCTGGCCTGAGCCATTGTCGTACTCCTGTTCAGACGAAATGATGGCGAATGGCATCGACTCGATCAGTTGCTTGGCGTGCTCAGCACTGGCATCATCATCCACTTCGATTGGTGGAGTGAAGATACGGATGTCCTGGGCCTCAATGACTGCTCTGATTCTCTGCTTGAACTCAGAGATCTCAGTTGGCGACAAGGTGTCAGCCTTGGCAATGATTGGAATCAAGTTGGCTCTGGTGGAGATCTTCTTCATCGTCTCAATGTCCAAAGGCTTCAAGGAGTGGCCAGTTGGTCTGATGAAGTACAGACAGGCGTGGACTCTCAGGTTGTGCTTAACGGAACGGTTTGGCTGCTGCTCTTGTCTCATGAAGGAATCGTGTTGATCGTCGATGAAGTCGACGATTGGCTGCCATGTGTTTCTGTTGTTGATGTTGTCCCCAAATCCCGGGGTGTCAATGATGTTTACCTTGAGCTTGAAGCCTTTCTCTTCGAGCTCAGCGCGGATGATCTCGATCTCAGTGGTGGTGCGGTTGTTGTGCTTATGTCTTTGTCTGTTGTCAACCGGCTGCTTTAACAGCGTCTGGAAGAGGGTGTTGACAAAAGTGGTCTTGCCGACACCGGACTCACCAGCCACCATCAAAGTGAAAGTGCTGCCTTGCTTGGAGACATTCTTGTACCTATGACTATTGTTAGTACAAACGCGTCGAAGCAAAAACAAGGCAAAAAAGAAAAAACCGACCAACGTGTTGACCGATAAGTGTTGATTCAAGGGTTCAGTGGAACATACTTTTGGTTAGGAAGGGAGGAGATACCAACTGGTTCAGCCATCTTATCTTGTGGAGGAAAAAAATGCGCTGGGAAACGGACCTTTCCTTCAAAACGCTTGCATATTGTTTTCATTTTCGATTTCTTTCACTTGGATCCCACACTTTCGCCGAACGGCGGAATCAAATAGTGGTATCAAACAAAAAAAAAAAAAGCAAAAAAGGATGCAAGTGCTAAACTGCTGCAGAAGTGAGTATTGGTCTCGCTTTGATACTTATCGACTCTCGAGATATTATGTACCCTTAAACCCTCCAATCAGCCACTTTTTTTTGGACGATCTGGCAGTTCGGGTTTTGATGCCATCGAAAAAGTGGTTACCCGGTCCTCACGTTGCCATTTGGGAAAATGATTCGTTGTTTGCCTGACAAGTTTGGAGAAGAAACGGAGAACATTTACCAGCTGTCATGGACACTACTGCCAACATGGATTCCAAAAGCATTCTAACCCCATTTATCAAGTCCCTGCTTTTCAATCCTCCTAATCTCAATCCTGAAGACCTTTCGTTGGTGATCAAGCTTATCATCAAGGGCATCCCCTCCGATGTTCAAATTGCCAGTTTCTTGACCGCGCTGAGAGTCTCGGGCTTGGACCACCAGGCACCATTTGTCGCAGCAGCTGCAAACACCATTCTAGAGTTTTCAGAAAAGATCAACCCATTTTCCGTGAGCGCGGACGGCTATATCGACATTGTCGGCACCGGTGGTGATGGTCAGAATACCTTCAACGTTTCAACAAGCTCCGCAATTGTTGCCGCTGGTATGGGTCTCCACGTTTGCAAACATGGTGGTAAGGCATCTACATCCAGTTCAGGTGCTGGCGACCTGCTCTCATCCCTCGGTGTCGATCTGGCCAAGGTCACTGCCAGCACTGTCCCTGATATCCTGAAAACATCCAACTTTGCATTCCTATTTGCTCCAAACTTCCACGAGGCGATGAAGAAAGTCGCCCCGATCAGAGCACAAATTGGCATTCCAACAATCTTCAACCTGCTGGGACCCCTGCTTAACCCAGCTCCGATCAAGGCCAGAATTATTGGCGTGTACGCAGAGAGCCTGGGTCAGGTGTTCGCGGAGGCTGTTCTGAGGTTGGACAAAGATAATGATAGAAAGGCAAAATCCATGATCGTTTGGGGTCAGATTGGAATTGACGAGATCAGCCCAGTCGGCAGAACAAAGATCTGGCTCGTTGACCCGGATACTGAAACTATAACCACCACTTTCATCGAACCAAAGGACTTTGACCTGAAGGAGCATCCGATCTCTGAGGTTGTTTCGGGAACCCCAGCAGAGAACGCAGCTCTTCTGATTGATGTCTTGAGTGGAAAATACCACGAAGGGAATCCAATCTTTGACTACATCGTCCTCAACAGTGCTGCCCTTGCATACGTTAGCGGGATTGCTAGAGACTGGAAACACGGTAAGGAGCTTGCAATCAAATCCATCGAATCAGGATCTGCACTTGCAGCTTTGGACGCCTTCAAGAGCGCTGTCTCGAGGGTTTAGTTTTCGAAAAATAGAAGATTTGCACCTAACTTACCACATCTCTCGCGTAGGACCATCCATGTAGTGGTTGTTGCCATGGTTACTTTCGCGATATTTTCATGTTTTGATTTTTTGGGAAAGTAAACAAAACAAAAGATCCGAGAGCTTCCGTAACACTGCATCAACAAATAACCAACAATCTTGAGGTCCGAGCTCCTAGATCTCCCTCGCCAATCACTCAAGCTGCTAAATCAGTGTATTGCTATCACCAGCCATCTTTTGTTGGCCCTTTGTTTTCATTTGTGGCTGGAGAATTTTGACCGCATCCCCATTTGTGCTTTCTCGCCATGTTCCGAGCCTCTAAGCCCCTCATAGGCCCCCCACTGGACAGCCTCCAAGGTCTGCCAGGTTTAGAGTTCACACCTATCGGGCAAAACAGTCGTCCGTCTAGGAAATCCACAATTCTGAAACCAACCGGCAACACGGTGCTCCAACATCGTGAAGCGAACAATATCCTGGACAGCCCTCTGAAGCACAGGCTGAACGGCGGTTCCTCCTTCTTGGAAAGCGAGTACGACACTCTCCACAACTCACCAGCCAAAGCATCTGAGCTGCAGCGAGCACAGTTGTCATCACCCCTCCACAACGATTTTGCAAGACATGACTTGTTGGACAGTGGATCCAACCCGGTGAGACAGCAACAGAGTAACATCAAGAAACTTCAAGACGAGAACTACAACTTAAAACTCAAGCTATCCAGTCTCACCAGATTCGTCAATTCTGTGGCCAGTAATGATCAGCATGAAATCTACAAGCAAAACTCTGAGCTACAAGAAAAGTTGATTAAGTTGAGGGGAGAGTATCAAACCATGAGCCAGGAACTTGAGAGTTTGAGGGATAGAGAGCCCTCCTCCCAGGTTGGAAATACCCCTGCAGACCTTGCAAATACAGAAAACAGAGCAGAGGTTCAAAAGCTCAACCAGATTATTGCTGACTTGAAGGATGACAGAGATGAACTTGAAGTCGAGTACAAGTCTCAGCTGCAGCGTCTTGAATCTCACATTGGCGAACTTCAAGATCATATTGAAACTCTTGAAAAGGAGCGGAGTGATTACTCCTCCCATATTCACCAGTCCTTTGTTGATACCGTACAGGCTAGGGTTGAAGAACTAGAGAACCAGGTTGAGGAACAGAAGGATCTTATACGCCAAAAGGGATACGAGCTAGACCAGCTGCATGAAGAACTTGAAGACAAGGATATTGAGCTTCGTCGGAAGGATAACGATATTGAGAAGATTGAAGATAAGTGCGAGGAGCTAGTGGCTCACGTCCACGAGCTTCAGAGTGCAGCGGATGCACGAGCTGAAAGAAGTCAATTGGTTGAGAACGACAATGATGATTACAAGTATCTGATCAAGGAACGAGATGATAAGATTGAGAAGTTAGCAGAGGTCATCAACATTAAAAACTCGAAGCTCTCTGACTTGAGAAATGATCTTCTTGACACCCAATCAACTTTTCAGAAGGAACTCAATGAGAAGAATGAGCTGAAAGCTGAAGTCAGAGCCTACCAACAAAAGGTCGCATTACTCCAATCAGATCTTTCCAATGTAAAACAATCTGGTGGTGATTCTAAACATGAAATCAGTCAGTTGAAGCAATACCAGATTGAGTTGGAATCTGAAGTTGATAGACTCAAGTCAAGAGTTCATGAGTCAAAATCCATAATATCGGACCAAAAGAAATTGATTCACGAGTTAGAGAACGAGATTTCATCCACTGAGAAGGTTCAGGGTAGCAAAAATCAATTTGAGAAACAATTCGATATCCTTAAAAGAGATCTACATCGAGTCACTCTTGAACGTGATACGTTGAAGGGACAACTCAACAACAGCGATGAAGAGATTCTGAACCTTAGAAATGCCAATGAAAAGAATCGGAAGATAATCAGTGAGTTGCAAAAGGAGCTTTCAAACAGCCAACGATCTCAAGTTGACGTCCCAGGATATCAACGCGATATGGACAGATTGGCTGATAAAATCGAAGAATTGAACCTTGAGAATGACAAGCTTTTCCGCACATTGGAAAAGGAGAGAAGCGGCAAGAAAACTGTATCGTCCTCCTATGATAAGATGGAGGTCAAGTCCCTTGCTTCTCAATGCAACGATCTGCAAATGGAACTAAGGGACAAAGAGGCTGAACTACAAAGAAAGACCACTGGATTCAGTCAGAAAACTGAAGAGTACAAAACCCTGTTGCAGAGCAAAGAAGACGAGATCCTGAAGCTAAAGTCAACTATGAGATATAGAGAGCTTGATTACACTGAGAAGTTTGATGATGAGAAGCTTGAATTGTTGAAGGCTAAGAGGGCCCGTGACAATGAGATCAAGGTTCTCCAAATTGACTTGGAGAGTGCAAAGGAACAACACCAAGCGGAGACCAAGTTGTTAAAGTCCACCATCGACAAATTGAGACAATCACCTCAGTCATATGAACCTATTCCTGACCCAGCCTCACGAGTTCCCTCTGTTGACTATGAGCTATTGGCCAAGTTGAATGACAAGAATGTCAAGTTAAAGTACCTGAATAGCAGATTGGATGAGACAACCACCAAAGTTAAGAGTTATGAAAAGCTTATCTCGAGCTTGGAGGAGGAGAAGCAGTTCTTGTCCATAGACAACAAGAAGTTGGAGTCTCAGTTGGGTCTCTATGAGCACAAGCTTCGTGAGTACAAGGCTGGATTGGCTAAACTCAACGGTGAGTCCAAGACCAGTGATGTTGAGTTGGAGGGCTACAAGCTTGAGGTCCGTTTGAAGGAGCGGGAGCTTGAACAAGCCAACAAAGACTTCAACGCCATGAAACATGAGTTGATTGCGAAATACAGCTCAGTGGTTGAGTTGAAGAAGAATGCCGAGTCCAAGATGGAGCGACTAGCTTCGAAATACCGCTCATTACAGAACACGATAAACATGAACTCGACACAGAGCAAGAAGATCACCTATTTGCAGGACCAGAATGATTTTTTCAGAATGAAGTTCACCAAGAGTCTATACAACATCAAGGACTTGAAGTTTGTCAATGACTTCATGGTGAAGTCGATTCAAGCGACGAACAAGCACGTTAAAAAGGATATCAAGAAGTTGCAGGATGTGGGTATCTACCCTGATTACGACCTGATCTGTCAGAAGAAGCCCACACTCAAGGTGATTGCCAAGATGGTTCTCGCTGCTGTCAGAATCAGGAGAAAGACCGCACATAGTGCCCAGAGGAACCGCAAGATTGAATCGCTCGGGACCAAACTGGAGTTGATAGACTATTAAATCTGTAGTAAAAATAATGAGGTAATGTGTTTAACTGTGGTGTTTGAAGTAGTGCTCGAGTTGTCTTATTCTCTGCTTGAAGTCACCGACAATGTACCCCAGTTGTTCCAGTTTGGTGAATTCATTGTCCAGCTCTGCGCACTTCTTCATGAGGTCTTTGAGATCGGCGATGGACTTGTCAACAGTGTCGAGTTGGCCTTCGACAATGGCTTTTTTATGCCTGACGGTATCCTCGGTTTGCATGGCGAGGTCCTGTATGCGCTCAGTGATTTGGTACACGAGGTAGTCAAAGCTCAGCGCAAGTTTCTTCACTCCCAGTGGGTCATCCTCTTTCTCCTGATAGGTATCAACGGGCTGATCTTGTGTTTGGTCTTCAAGGACCCCGGAGGAGTTGCTGAGCTGGTCGTAATGTTGGTCGCTGAGAGTGTCAGGGAGCGAGAGCGTGGTCCTGTTGTCGAGTGACAACGTGGTCATTGACCCGAAGGAAGACAGCTCGCCCAGATCCGGGAAGCTCGGCATGTGGATTGGGCTTGTGGTATTGGTATACAGGAAGTCATGTCAAGTGTTGTACGAAAACGGCTATCTCAATTACCCGGCCGGTTTTTCCCTCTCCCCAAAGGAGATTTCGCTCCAAAGTGGAACTCGAATCAACAACGATACCACAGTGGAATCGCCCAACATCCCCCTCCCCCCTCACCTCACCTCTCTCCAATTGGAAACACCAAGATGTCGAGCTCCTCCAAAAAATACAGCACCTCCAACGCGTCGTCGCTGGAGAGAAAGATCTACCGCGCTTGCAGGGTCTCGCTCGCTGAACCCGACCTTGCCTTGAACCTGGCCGTTGCTGACTACATTAACGAGAAGCAGGGAGCGACTCCGCGCGAGGCTGTCATGACCATTGTCAGATTGATCAATTCCAAAGACACACACACTGGGGTTGTCGCCCTCGCTTTGCTGGATGTGCTCGTTAAGAACTGCGGCTACCCACTGCACTTGCAAATCTCTAGAAAGGAGTTCTTGAACGAACTGGTGAAATGGTTCCCGGAGAGACCACCGACCAGGTACACACGTGTCCAGAGACTTATCCTTGGCGCGATCGAGGAGTGGAACCAGACCATTTGCAAGACCTCGAAGTACAAGTCCGACCTCGGCTTCATCCGTGACATGCACAGGTTGCTCACCTATAAGGGCTACACCTTCCCTGAGGTCAAGGCCGAGGATGCCTCGGTGCTGAACCCATCGGACAACCTCAAGTCCATTGCTGAGATCCAGAAGGAGGAGCAGATTGCCCAGGCGGCCAAGCTGCAAGAGTTGGTGAGACGTGGCCGTCCAAGCGACTTGAAAGAGGCCAACAAGCTGATGAAGATTATGGCTGGTTTCAAGGACGACAACCAAGTTGAGTCCCGTGCCCAAGTCGCTGCTGACCTCGAGAAGCTCAAGCGCAAGGCCGAGGTTTTTGCCGAAATGCTCAACAACCCAGAGGTTGACCCGGCGGACGAGACCACTGTTGAATTGTACTCGGCATTGAAGGTTGCCCAGCCAAAGATCCAGAAGATAATAGAGGAGGAGCAGGACGACGACGCCGCTGTCCAGGACCTCTTGCAACTCAACGATGTCGTCAACTCCCTCGTCCAGAAGTTCCAACTCATCAAGGGCGGCAACATTGCCGGTGCCGGTGCCGGTGCCTCAAAGGGTCTTTCCTTAATCGACTTTGATGACGACGAGCCTTCCTCCTCGTCACCAACGCCTGCCGGTTTCAGCAACGCGGACCCACTGGCAGACCTCCTCGGCGACCTTGGAAACCTCAGCTTTGGCACCCCGGGTGCCATCAACCTCGTCTCGACCCCGGAACCAGTCAATTCAACACCAACCCAGGCCACTGCCAATTACGACATTTTTGCCCAGCTTTCGAGCCCATCGCCGTCAAATGCTACGCCACCCCAACAGACTGCTGCATTTGACCTGTTGGGCGACGCTTTCTCGTCGCCAACCCCACAGGCTGCTGCCCCATCGCAGCAGCGCATCAGCGTCAACGAGTCTACCCATCTCAAATTCGAGATCGCCATCGTCAGCAGATCGGCAACCTCGCTCACTGCACGTGCTTTCTTCTCCAACGTCCAGGCAACGGCAATCTCCAACCTCAACCTGCTCATCGCCGTGCCAAAGACTTTGCAATTGCAACTGGAGGCTCAATCGGGCTCCTTTGTTGGCGGGTTCGCTAGGGATGCAGTGTCCCAACAATTTACTTTGAACGGCCTCGCTGCTGGTGTCGCTCCAAAGATCAAGTGGAAAGTCGATTACTCTGTCAACGGTGGTGACGTCTCAGAGACAAACACATTCACCTTCCCATAGAGTGAACAATTTTTTTTGTCTTTTGTGCTATAGAGATCTTTAAGAGTTCAGCAAAGGTAGATAATCTCATGTACACTACGAATGAAGCGAATGGTATATGCAACAATAAACATGTAGTCATAAACAACTGTCTTTTAATTGCCCTGACTATCCGTTGCTTTGCCTGAAGCATCACCAGCACCGCTGCCACTGCTCTTAGCACTTTGCTCTCTTCTTTGAGCTTGCTGTTCAGCTCGCATGGCATTCAGCATCTCCAATTGAGCACGTTGTTGTGGGGTCAATGTGGACGCCAGCGCAGCATTCATTGGTCCACCGGCAACTTGTTGCTTCTGTTGTTGGGCCTGCAGCTGCTGTTGCGCCATCAACTGTTGTGGCGTCGGGACAGGGGAGGATGCTAAAGGCGTTCCACCAGATGAAAGGCTTTGGCCATTCTGAGGTGCTCTCTGTTTGGCCTGGATGTTCGCCAAAATCTGAGCAGCCATCTTGGAAACCTCCTTCTTAGGCATATCAGGATTCTGGGTTTGAATCTGTTTGATGATAGCATTGACATGCGAAGGAACAACATTTACAGGTCTCCCATTGTTCCCATTGGCTGGTTGGCCCATGGGCACAACGTTGGCTTGATTGCCAAGAGTATTTTGACCCATTGTAGGACTGGAGTTATGCGTCACAGGCATGCTGTTGGACCTGGAAGTTTGCTGCAATTGGGAATGCGGCAAGTTGGGCGACGAAGACGCGGACTGGATACCACTCTGAGAGTTCAGGTTCTGTTGCATCGCTCTCTTCTGCCTCATCTGGGCAATCTGTTGGAGCTGTTCAGGAGTGAATTGTTGGCCATTCGGAGCATTGACCCGCTGAGTTGGATGTACGCTCATTGGGCGATGGCCTTGTGGGATACCGCCTTGAGCAGTGTTGGTAATTGGAATGGCAGCCCTCTGGATGTTTGGTGTTAGAGGCAAAGAAGACGCTCCCTTGACACCTCCATTCGGTTGCATCTGGTGCATCTGACCATTTGAGTCTGAAGCGTGCATGTGTAATCCTTGCTGAACACCACCTCTTGAAGTGTTGGCAGTGAGTGGTGCAGACGGTGAGGTAACTGGAAGGTTCACTTGTGGATTCCCTGGAACGCCTCTCATCTGCTGATGGGCATGTGCTTGACTTGGAGCTGGTACCTGACCTTGACCCTGACCTGATGGAGCGTGTTGAAACTGCTGACCAGCTTGTTGGTGGCTGGCACCTGGGGCTGCTCTAGCATTCGCGACATTGGCATTGGCATTGGCTCTATCAGCAACACGAACACCTTGGCTATGTAGGTAGGCATCATGGATCGCCTTCTCACCTTCATACTTCAACTTGGATAACTCGGCAGGGGTTGGGGTATTCATCTTCTTCTCATCGCTCTTTCTGGTCTGAACAGTGTTTGGTCTGGTCACACTCTCCCTCTTTCTCATCGACTTTCTGATGGCCTCAAACATACTTGCCCAACGCAGACGCTTATGGCCTCTCTGAATGGATTCAACACCTACACCAAGTGGAGATATACGTCTCTTGGTAGAAGACTGAATGTTATGGGCATGCTCAAGCCATTTCATCGCGTGAACTGTATTGGATCCCCTCATATCATTGATCTGGAAAGTGTCATTCAGTTGGATGTATCTCTCAAAACACTGCCACGGAGTTCTTCTCTCAATATTTGAAGAATAGCTTCTGGTCGGTCTCTTTGATAAGTGAGCCGACACAGCCCTCCAGTTGAAAGAGAATTGGTTCACGTACTCAATCAGGTCCTGATCATCTTGAGGAAGCCAGATCGTTGGAGTTCTAGACTCCAAATACTTCAGGCTTGGCGGAGTAGGTGGCTTGATTGCTGTAGATATTCTCTTTTGGGAGCTGAATCCGAATAGACCCTTCTGTAACTCTGGGACACGAACCTCCTCCTCGGTTTTGTTTTTCATATATACGCTGTAGAAGTACTCGTCTTCCACAGGAATGGAAACCTTGGAAACAGGAACCAATGGGGCAGTGGCAAAATGACTGTTGAAATTCTGGAAACTGCCAAAAGTGGCAATGCTGTCCAATAAAGTCTTATCCGCAGTCTTTAAATCATTGGTATCAATGCTCAATTTGAATGGGGATTTAGACTGCTTGTACTTTTGATAGTCTTCCAAGCTTGCTTCAGGTAGAGCGGGTGGAACAAACTCATCCAGAGGATTAGGCCTCTCCAAGAGCTTGGTGATGTCAATAGAATCGGCTTCTTCAGATTGCTCTTCCTGTGGCAGTCCGGGCGTCCCATCCTCTGGCTCTGTAGAGTCAGATTTCTCCGTTGGCGCGACATCCGGTATCTCAAGACTATCTGGAGTCTCATCTTCTGCAACTTTCTCACTTTGAATCCCTTCGACGTCGGTCAATCCAGCAGTTCGACTTACAGTGTGCTTTATCGGCTTTCTCTTGATGCAGCAAACTTTACCAAACTCCCAATACTCGGTGACTGCCTGGGCCAAGTATGCGCATGTAGCCAATCTCAGTTTCCTACTCTCCTTGAAATCAATGGCTATCCAGTTCATCTCACTTAGCAAGTTGTCCCATTGCGTTTTGCCACTTGAAGCTCTGATTGGGTCAAAGAACCGGTTTGGCTGTCTCAAACTCCACTTTCCCTGTCTCTTTAACTCCTCGATTCTTGAATGCACGACATTGATCTTACCTTCCGTCAATGCACTCTCAAACATACTTGAGGTGACGGCTTTGTGCGTTGAAGGAAGGAGCTTCACGAGCGGGAGGGTCTGGGCCAGGTAGTATAGTTCTGCCAAAGGGGTCGAATCTGTCACTTTGGCTGGTAGGTACTCTTTTAGCACCAACACTTGGGCATCAATGGCGTCTTCCGAGGTGGGGTCATAAAGCGAGATGTAGCTGTCTGGTGTCTTACGCTTTTTTATTGGCTGGGATGCTATCGCAACGGCCTCATCAGCATGCGAGCTTGAAACGCTTGGGGTTGTTGTCTGTGTAATGCTTTGTGTGCTCGATGTTGGAATCATTGGTCTGGATACGTTTGCTGTGCTGTTCTGTGAAAGTTGTGTCTGGTTGGACGGTCCCGAAGATGGCTGCTGGTTTGATGAATCTGTCAGAGGTAACCGGTTGGATTTTTGAGCTTGCGCTTGAAGGTTCTGAGACTCCGTGGGAAGAGGAGCGATGGCATTCTCTGTAGAGGTGCTATCAGACAAGTTTGGCACGGGTACCAGTATAGCTGTTTGTGCTGATTTTTCCAATGAAGCCTTGTCTGGTAATAGCAAGTGCTTTTGTAGGGAATCCCAATTGAAATCGTGTCCCTTCTCAATGCTGTTGTCTCCCAGAAACGACTCAAGGCTGGTCTTCAATGGAACAACCGACTCCTCATTGTTAAATCTCCGGAGCTGGTCCAAATGCTTGACAAGGAACAGTTCCGACAACTTCCGCTTCCTGCTCGCAAAGAGCTCCGATATCTGTGGCGGTAAGTTGGGCAGCTGCTGGCCGGGCAGCTGTGTGGCCGGCGTGGCTTGTTCAGGCATTGCCATGGTCTAATATGCGTCTCTCTCTCGTCTCTTCTTCTGGGAAAACAAAAAAAAAAAACCGCTAAACAAACAAAGAAACAACGGCAAACTGCAGTGAAACGAGCTCTGGAAGGCTGGCGAGAGTGCCCACTGGTTTGCTTGTTGATTTGGGGGTTAGGAGCGCGTGAAGCAGATTGTTCCTGGGTAAAAAAAGTGCTCGTTTACAGCCACGCTTGTCCTTCTTCTTTGGCCTCCCCTGCTTTGTTGTTTTTTTTCGAATTTTTGTGGTTTAAAGATGGATCGCGAAACTTTCCGTGTTCGGAAATATCATGATGACTTTGGGGGGGAAAAACAGAGGGAAAGAAGGCAAAAAAAAAAGAGAAGAAATCAGTTGACTATGGGTTCAATAGAGAGAGAAAAATGACGTTCCAGGACGATTGCAATGTTATTCTGGATAATCCAGATATTTATGAGGAGGACAAAGTTGACCAGCTGGATGAGCTCGTGAGGTCCCAGTTTCCCCGACTTTCGGGCAAAGACGTTGAGAAGAAGATCATGGACATTCTCTGGAAGCACAAGGATCCTTCCAGACACACTGATGCCAAGGTTGTCAAGATCGAGGAGCGTGTTGTGGAATTTGACATTGCTGAAATTGAGAAGAAGATTGAGCTCGAGTCTCAAACCAGCAAACTCGACGCCATAACAGGCCTTGACAGGGAGTACAACGAAATCCTCGAAAAGATCCAGAACTTGAGGCTGGAAATCTATGGAGACAGGAAGAGGAAAGAGGACCGTCCCCAATCGCCAATCGAGAGAATCTCGCTCATTTTCAACAATGCGATTCCAAGAGTCAGAATTGAGCAAAGCTTGAGGGTCTCGGGTTACAATGTTGTCGAGGCATGTCGTTCCATCGTGAGGCAGTTGAAGCAGGACAGAAGCCAGCCACCAGCGCCAGCCACGAGCAAGCAACTCTTTAGTCTCGAGTCCAACATCCCCAAGGCGAAGATTTGCTCTTTTCTGTTGAGATCAGGCCAATGCCTCAGGTCGGACTGCCCGTTTAGCCACAACTTGAGCCAGACAGTATGCCATTTTTGGCTCAAGGGCAGCTGTCTCGCTGGGGACAGTTGTACATTCAAACATAGCCTTGAAGGCATTGAAACTGTCACCAAGGACATCAGTACCGATCCTTCTTCAAGTCTTCCACCAATATCACCCGCAACCACTACCCCACCAACCAGTGCAGGAACTTTCGGCAGTAGCACTACCACCAAGCCAAAATTCAGCATGACATCTGCTTCATTCACGCCATCGTTTGGAGCAGGTGGTGGGTCAACGCCCGTGATCATTCAGCAACCACTCACGAGACCAAGACTGGTGCCTTGGGATGAGAAGAATGCCCCAATCTTCAAGAATTACATAGATGCCCGGAACTCAGCTGCTAGGAATGAGGCACAGAGAAGGAAATTTGCCCTCCAGTCCACGCAGGAGTGGAAGAAGAACAATGGGGAGAAATCCAAGAAGTTGAGTGAAAAGGCCAATCAGTTCGAGGATCAAACGCTCGATGACCTCAAGTCAGCCGACGACGAGCTGTATGAATATTCACAGACCACCAAGGCTGAGTTGTGGTTTGAAATGCATGGGCTCAAGTACAACGAGGCCATTGACCAATTGGCATCGAATCTGCATACGGCAAGGTCGCCCGAGAACAAGGGTAGGCTGGCTTACCTCGTTGTTCCGTCCTCCTCAGACTTTGACGGCTTCAAGAAGATCACAAAACCACTTGAGATTTACCTCGACAATGAGGGCTATAGATGGGAAATTTTCAACTACAATTCCACTTATGGCAGCATTCTGGTGGTTGATCCAAATTAAAAAAAAAAAAATGGGAGGGTCTAAATAGAAGCAATGGCCTCGTCGAGCTCCTTGATGGAGTTGGCCAGGGAGTCGTGGTCCACGATAATGAACGTTTGAATGATTCCGTTCTTGGAAGGTTGCTCATATCTGAAGGCACTGTTCTTCTCGAGGAACTCATCTTCAAAGTGGTAGTAGTCCACCTCGGACCCTGGTTTGACCTTCTTACCCGTCTTCTCGTCCTGGTCCACATTGACCTCGTACTTTCTCGATGGGATAATGAAGTAGTCAAAGGAGTTGTCGCTCTTACTAAGCTCGTCTAGAACCATCTTGTAGGTAGGTGGGATGATCTGGATCGGCATGTTGATGAGTCTCTCGCTAAGCAAAAGGGCAACCTTCTTGTGTGTGATCTTGTTGATGTAGCTAGATAGGCCCGTGTCGACAGAGTGGAGGTACTTGAAGTAGTCGTTCGTTTTGATGTCCTTGATGTCGATTGGGGCAACAAAGAGATACGGGTCACTCTCCTTGCCATCGGTCTTGATGGTGGTTGTTTGGGCGTCGAGGGCAAAGTCTGTGAGGGCACTGAGGTTGATCTTCTTCGAGTCCTCGCCAATCAATTGGCGCAGTAGATTCTTGATAGCATGGAAGTCAACGTCCTTGTCAACATCGAAGAAGTCAAAGTCCACGTTGATGATTTCCTCCTCGGATTGAACTTCTTCTTCTTCTTGCTCCTGGCAAGAAATGTTAGCACGAAAAAAAAAGCCTGGTTAAAAGAGTTGAAAGGAGGCACATACAGAGTCAGTGGTGTCGATATCAATGTCAGACTCGTCGTCCTGGATTCTTCTTTTGGACATTCTGGGTGTTTCAAATGGGCTGCAAAAGCTCCCGAAGTCATCACTGTAGTTTTTTTTTTTTTTTTTTTTTTTTTTTTTTTTTTTTTTT
>JAJMKO010000031.1:61281-103076 GCA_030569275.1 [Candida] sanyiensis | reverse complement strand
AGTTCAGATGATTCCCTGCGAGTCGGGAATGCCATTGTGACAGCAGAGGCGTTTGATGACACAATCTTCTATCTCCAGGACAGGAGGTTCAAAAGAGGAATCACCGACAATCGGACCAAGGTAAAGAAGTCAAAAAGAACAAAGGGCAGTATTGAGAACAGTACATACCTGGGGCCTTGGGCCAAGTTCCAAGATTCAAGTTCAGAAGAGGAAAGCCATGACCCGAATGGCGGGGAGAATGAAGCCCGCTTGCAAGAGCCAACTGCCAGTAGTGCAGATTCAAGTGATGAGGAAGTCGCTCAAGAAGTGACCAAGCTCTTCGGAGATAACGAACGCGATTATCAAGGACGCACATACATGCATGTCCCACTTGAGTTCAAGAAGGGGACCCCGAAGGAGTGCTTCCCACCCAAGCAACAGATACACACCCTTCCAGGCCACTCCAAGGGTATCACCAAGCTCGAGCTGTTCCCATCCTCAGCGCATCTCCTTCTTTCCTGTGGAAATGATTCCAAGATATTCCTGTGGTCCATGTCAACATTCACTCTGCTGAGAGGCTACTTTGGACACGACAAGCCAATCCGTGATATCAACTTCAATTCTGATGGCTCCAAGTTCCTCAGTGCTAGTTATGATAAAACCTTGAAACTGTGGGACACGGAGACTGGTGATGTTCTCGAATCATTTACCTTCAATTCTGTGCCCAATGTTGTCCGTTTTAACCCACTCCAAGACGACGAGTTCTTCGTTGGTCTCTTCAACAATAAGGTTGAGCAGCACAGGATCTCCACCAAAGAAATCATCCAAACCTATGATCATCACCTGGGTGCTATCAACGACATTGCATTCCTTCCCGACCAAAGGAGATTCATCTCCACATCCGAAGACAAGACCATCAGAATCTGGGACATGGAGGTGAACATCCCTATCAAGATGATTTCCGATCCAAAACTCCATTCAATGCCTGTGCTGAGAGTTTATCCAACTGGTAGGTACTTTCTGGCTCAATCCATGGACAACAGTGTGATGGTATTCAACACCAGAGATCGATTCAGGACCTGTAAGAAGCTGTTCCAAGGTCACAACTGCGCCGGATACGGTATCGACGTTGATGTGTCTCCAGATGGTCGCTATGTCATCAGTGGAGACTCCAATGGCAACTGTTTCCTTTGGGAATGGAAGACGGGCCGTTTGGTGAAGAAAATTAAGATTGAGGATAGATCTATATCAAGAGTGTTGTGGAATCCGAAGGAGACAAGTAAGGTGTTGTTTGCTGGCCTCTCTGGAAAGATATACTACTATGATTGATGTGAGTCAATGCATTGATCATCACAGCACCGTAGGGCATGAGGCGTGCAGTTCTAACTGGAGTATGTGTCTGTTGTTGTGAAGTAGACATCCTCACAACATCAGCATGTTGATTACAGCTTTGATCCCTATGCCAGACGTCTCGCTATGCCACAATTTCTGCACGGTGTCAAAGGTATCAATCAGAGTGGAACAGACCTCAGTGTCAAAACTCCAAAAGAGGCACCATCGTAATCATTCCTCAATCAACAAGAACCCATTCTCAAGAGCATTTCTGTAGCTCTCAGCATCGACTCCTCTCCTGTCAGAATCCGAGAAATTGTCCGACTGCAACACGAAATTGCCAAAAGTGACTGGTGATTGTGCCATACTGAACCCCATAGCCACGACACCTTTACGATACCTCCGCTCAATTGTGTTCAAATCGTACATCTTAAGAACCAAATTCTCACTTGTCAGCGTTTGCAATCTTGGAAATAAGTCGCTTGCCCCGTCCGTTAATGCCAATATTTGTCTCCGCCAGCGCTGTAGATGTAACCTTGAGAACAACTGTGCAGCCAGTGGCCTCGAGTAGGGTGAATGCATGGCCTATCTTTCGAATCTACATGTATTGCAGTTGGGAACGCCCTTGAGCGTAATATAGATAGTCAATCTTATCAGTGCACAGTATTATTTCAGTGAGTAGCTTATAACTTCGAATTAATATATAAATATATATAGTTGAAGGCTACACAAGCTATTGAGATCACTGTCGGCGGACGTAGTACTTACAGCAGCCAGTCCAAACAGCTCTATTATAGTCAATAGAGTTGCTCATTGTTGCTATTACTTACTCCGGTTTTCTTGGCCCTACTATTGGATAAAATTCACACCAACTCCTTCCAGTCAATGTGACTCTTTAACCACTCAGTATGTTCTATCAATCTTGGACACCAATCGTTTGGATTCTGCTGGCCATATTCTCCCAATCTCAAACCAATCATCTTCTCTGTGATATTCGTGTCTCCTTTGTAGTTCTCGCAAAGAGCACTTGTCATCAACTGGAACATTCTCAGCTCAAAGTCATACTCTTCTGTAACAGTGTATGGGATATAAAGATCTCTTCCCATGTTCATATATGCAGAACCGCCTCCCTGCACGTACATTCTGACATGCTCTCCATCCTTGATCAGATCATTGTCGTTAAACAAAGCAAATGGAATCAATTTCGGGAATGATAGATGCATAAACTGCACCGTGGGATCTTTGAAACCCGGAGCTGGAATCAGTTGGTTGATATCGCCATATCTTGTGCCTTTCAAGTAGTTCTCGTAATCCTCAATAGGATCAAACTGACCCAGCGACTTGGCCTGGTACTTGCCCTTAATGGTATGACCAATGAACATCATAGGTTGCTGGACCTGGTAGTACTTGTTCCCTAATGCAAATGCCGCAGAGATGAAGGTCTCCTTGTCACCCTCTCCGGCAGAGCCTTGAGTGAAGAGTGGATAGTACAGCTTAGGTCCAAACATGTTATAGTAGAGGGACAAGGCCAGAGTCTTAACGTGTCTCTTCTTGTCAAAGAGGATCATACCAGATTCAGTAGTTGGGTTTGGTAAGGTGCCTTCCAGATCATGTAGATGGACTTCTGTGCTGTAGTTCCCAACTTTCTTTCCCTTCAGTGGGCCCCTGACAATCTTGTCTGGAATGTTGATACCCGCAATGTGATAGTAGGCTGGGTGAGTAGTTCTGGCCCAAGCATCAGGCCAGGTAATTAAACCATGCTTTTTAAATACCTTGGACTCAAACAATGGGGTTGGATCTCTAACTGGCACGTTGTCCGCATCCAGAAACAAAATATTCTGGAATCTGGAGATGAGGAATGCCAGGTTCTTCAACTGGTAACCGTTCATCTTGATATCCGGAAGTAGTTCCGCCAAATTAGGGATCTCGTCATGTAACAAGGAGCAGCGGGCGTTGTATTTGGGCAGGATGTTCTCGCAAAAGTCTGGCTCGTAGTCGCCCTCGATGCCAATGAAGACCTCAATAGGCAAAGTGCATCCCAAAAGTCTCAAATTCTCCATGGCAAGTAACGCCAGCCAAGAGTATCTCCCAGCACCAACAAAAACGATTCCATTGGTTCCCTCTGTGTTACCGAAGCTTGTATGTTTATCGGCCTTCAACTCCTTCACAAATTCCGTGTGCTTGGTCTTGAGGTGCTTAATATCCTGGTCAGAGACCTCGAGGCAATCGGAAAGGTACGACTTCGAGAAAATCCAATCTGCATCGGTAGCCATCTTCTCTTTCGCTTTCTCTTTGGGATATTTATCCAATGAATGCCCCAATTGTGGCTTGTGTTTGTAGACAAGCTCAAGAACCCAGTCGTACCCTGACGCGTCTGGGGTGATTCTTGGTTCATTGAGGGTAATTTCAAAAGGGTTCTGCCCCAGCGTGAGGAGTGTAACACCAAAGAGGAAGACGAGAATCAACACACATCGCTGGAGACGTTTTGGAATAGAGTTCATTAGCTCGCACATCTCAAATTACCTCCTCTTTGACTGAGAGAGGGATCGGTTGTTGTGCTTTTAGGGAAGAGGTTACCCGGTTCAAAGAGTCTGAGCCCCGTAACATGTCTGACGTTGCCAAATAGGAAGGAAAGACAGGACACAAAGTCTTATAAATCAGTAGAAATACTAGCAGTCTTGATACTGAAGAGGCTTTACCTCCTGATAACTCATTATAGTGAGTGGTCTTTCCTTGGTCCTTCCCTCGTCAATTGCGTTGAGTCCCAGTTATAAAACAAAAAGAGCGCAGACCGAGGGTCACTAGCACGTGATTGTGCAATAATTCCGGGAATTCCTGTGGGAATGCCTCAGTGGCAAAATAACCAAACAACAGGAACCAATCGAGTCCAAACTTGATTTGATTCACCCTTCACACCCATACCAATTGCCTCCTGATGTCAACCCTCGAAGAATTAGCCAATGCTCCACCAGTAGAGGATGATCTTGATGCTGAGATTCTGGCCTCCACCACCGACGATATCAACTCCCGTACCAGACTGCTGGAGAATGACATCAAGGTGATGCGCTCAGAGATCCAGAGACTAGGCCACGACAAGCAAGTGATGGTTGAGAAGATTAAGGACAACAAAGAGAAGATTGACAACAACAGACAGCTGCCATACCTTGTGGGTAACATTGTCGAGCTGCTCGATGTCGAGGCTGAGGAAAATGCCAGTAAGCAGGGTGCCAACATTGATTTGGATTCCACCAGAGTGGGAAAGTCCGCTGTTGTGAAGACATCTACCAGACAGACAGTGTTTCTACCCATGATTGGTCTCGTTGACCACAGCACGTTGAAGCCAAACGACTTGGTTGGTGTGAATAAGGACTCTTACTTGGTGTTAGACACACTGCCAACGGAGTACGACTCAAGAGTGAAGACCATGGAGGTTGACGACAAGCCTCAAGAGACATATTCTGATATCGGTGGTCTAGATAAGCAGATTGAGGAGCTGGTTGAGGCCATTGTCCTCCCAATGAAGCAGGCGGAGAAGTTCAAGAAACTGGGAATCAAGGCTCCTAAGGGCGCATTGATGTATGGCCCTCCAGGTACCGGTAAGACGCTTCTAGCGCGTGCCTGTGCTGCCCAATCTGATGCCACGTTCTTAAAGTTGGCTGCTCCACAGCTTGTGCAGATGTTCATCGGTGACGGTGCCAAGATGATTCGTGACGCGTTTGCGTTGGCTAAAGAAAAGGCTCCAACCATCATCTTTATAGATGAGCTGGATGCCATCGGAACCAAGAGATTCGACTCTGACAAGTCCGGTGACCGTGAAGTGCAGAGAACCATGCTGGAGCTGTTGAATCAGCTGGATGGTTTTGGATCCGACGACAGAGTCAAGGTTCTTGCAGCTACCAACAGAGTTGACGTTTTAGATCCCGCCCTGTTGAGATCAGGTAGATTGGATAGAAAGATTGAGTTCCCATTGCCAAGCGAGGAGGCTCGTGCTTCCATTTTGCAGATCCATGCGAGAAAGATGACGGTGGATGGCTCCATCAACTGGCAAGAGTTGGCCCGCTCCACTGATGAGTTCAACGGTGCCCAATTGAAGGCAGTGGTGGTAGAGGCTGGTATGATTGCCTTGAGAAACGGTCAATCAAGCGTTAAACACGAGGACTTCATTGAGGCCATTGGCGAGGTCCAAGCCAGAAAGTCCAAATCTGTTTCCTTTTATGCATAGAATGCCTATCGTTTAACATATAAAACGCATGTACACTAGCCATAACGACGACGGTATACAGATAGAGTCTAGTAGTGTATGTCTTCAAGGCCAGAGCGGCATGGATGGCACAGCGATGTAGATTGAATTCCGCGTCTGTCAGCTATAAAAAAAGAAGGACAGGCCCCGCACAGGGAGAAGGTCTGTGATCTTTCTCTACACGAGTCTCTTAACACAAACGTAGGAGGAATTGGCGTGTGAAACTCTCCAAGTCTTTAGCAAGTTTCCTGTTTATTTACCACACCCCCAAAAGTTGGTCAAGTCCACTGCCTACGAAGAAGCACCACCAAACATGACCTCGCAAATAGACGACTTTAGGCGCCTGCTGGGTGAGCTCGAATACCTGAACGAACACTGTCCTTGAGAACGACCAATGGCCTTAATGACTCAAGGCATACACAGCTGATTTGGGGGGAAAGACCACACGGTATCACTGAGGGGACTTGCTCAAAAATCTCACTTAGAGGGATCTCTCAATGCTCTTCAAGACAAACTGTGCTTATCCAACACTGAGTGAGGAGGGTGGCTAGTGTGGGTTGCCCAATCACATGCTATGAACACTGAATAATGTTAATTACTACGATGTTGCCTCTCTGTAGTCTGTAGTTTTGACATTGACGGGTTTTCCGGCTTTATTGATACCTTTGAAGTTGCGCAACCAGGTGACAGCAGCTGAGTAGAAGCTTCAGGACTATAACCATGTACGTGGTTGGACTCCAGATCGGGCCAGGAGAATACGGCCTTGATCTCTAGACGGTTATTTGAATTTCAATGGAAAGGTGGCCGCATGCCCCCATGACTTGTTTCTTAACCACGCGACGTCCTAAGATGCAGATCCCCGGTCCGAACCTAGTTACGAAGTAAGCTCCTGAGGTTGCACTATTTTGTTGTCGGTTGGAGAAAGCAGGTATCATCGGCCCGTAAGATCGGATGTCCAGTGATTCATCTCAAAAAAAAAAAAGTCACACCTGCCCACGCTGCGCCTTACCATAAAGGGTTCAAGTTTTTCAGCCGTACTTCCATACATCCAAATGTCGGGCTTTTTGTGCTCCGAATTTCGATATATCTAAGAATATAAAAGAAGAAGATATATCACGGTCGTTTCTCAGTCATCAGCTCTGCAGTACAAGATAGAGCTTTCTCATCCCCCAAAATTTATCGCGTGTCAAAAAACTCACAACTCAAAACACCGTTGCTTGCATTGACGACGAGAACACAGCCATGTCATTAAACTGGGTTTCACGCCAGCCCTCCCTTCGCCAGCCATTCACTCTTCTCCCTGAGGAGCAGATTATACACTCCCAGGAGGAGCGTGTCACCATCAGGTTGCAGCCTATTGGACAGGAGAACCCTGAGTCGATAGTGATCAAAGGCCACGCCTACGTCACTTCACACCGCCTTATTGTTCTTTCGGATCACTCCATCCGCCAACAGAGCGCAGATAACGAGAGCTTTGGGCTGCTGCTCCCGGACGTTGTCAGTTACAGAATCAAGATCCCTTGGTTTGGGTGCAACAAGTACGAGATTGGGTTCAAAATCAGCGACGGCAGCGGCGGATTGAACTACATGTACCAATGGCGGGCTATCATCGAGTTCCAATACGGGGGAGCGCCGACTTTTGGTGAGAAGTTTGAGCAGGCCGTCATTGACTGCAAAAGGCAAGCCAGAGATGGGGATGATCTCCCTGCGTACGAGGCTTGACAGTGTTTGGGACGAGGAACAAAGGGAAAGGAAGCGAGTACATAGATGACGAAAGTCTGAGACCCTTGGAACCATTTACAATGTATAAACGAGATATGGTATAGACAGATGTTGCTATGTTGCGACCGTACGCTCCGACTTGTTCAGGGGATTTGGCGTGTGCATGCTATGCTGCTAAAAAGCGCAAGGGTCCGAAGTGCTCTCCTCCTGTTTCCGAATATGGAAGTCTAGCTCCGGACTGCCGTTTAAAGCACATCGGCTGCACCTGCCGTGCGCCAGTTCGCGCAGAATTTTCCGCAATTTTTAGGAAAAACACGTCAATATTCTGTTTCGGCAGAGGCTGGGTTGTTTGTTTACAAATATTCACAGCGGCATTTAACTCCAGATTTGGTTCAAAAGCGTGAGCCTATCAACGATGGACGCGCAGAGACCGATGCCGCGCGAACAGATCCAGAAGCTTTATCAGGTGAGTCCGCACCCCCAACCGCTGTCCCTTCCAACCTTTGTTTGTAACTAACAACGCCCGCAGCGCTGGATCCAGCTCAAACAGCAGTACGGCGAGCAGGTATCACAGAACCCGGAGTTCATCCACCTGTCCAAGATGCTCAAGCAGATATCCAAGCAACAGGAACTCCAGCGGCGTATGCAGCAGGGCCAGCTAGGCGCTCAGTCCCCAATGTTTCAGCAACAACAACAACAACAGCAGCAGCAGCAGCAACAACAACAACAACAACAACAACAACAACAACAACAACAACAACAACAACAACAACAACAACAGCAGCAGCAGCAGCAACAACAACAACAACAACAACAACAACAGCAGCAGCAGCAGCAACAACAACAACAACAACAACAACAACAACAACAACAACAACAACCACATCAACCACAACAACCACAACAGCAGCCTCAACAGATTCCTGGTAACGGGTTCATGGGCCAGGAAAATACACCGCAGCTTCCACAACAGCAGGGTACACCATCCGTGGCTCAACAACAACCACTCCACCAGCAGCATTCACAGCAGCTCCCTGGTACCAACCGCAACAGCCAGTCCGGCGCGGTCACCAATGGCTTATTTGCTCCCTACCAGTCAATGCTCCTCAAGGCCCAGATCGCTGCCTTCAAGTGTCTGGTGAAGACCATTGACATTCCCAACGAGGTCAATGCCATTCTAGCCCAGTCACTCAAGCAAAACATGGGCAAGGACCCTTTAGACTCTGCATCTGCTGTTGCACTTCCTCGACAACAACAGCCACCCCTTCAGAACAGTGGCATCCCTGGCATCTCTGCTCCTGGACTGGGCCAACAAACACAACAGCCGTCTCCAACCACCTCGCAGATACCACGATCAGGCATCCCAACGCAGTCACCTCTCATACAACAAACATCTGCGGTACCTCCTACAAACATCCAAGGACTCGTATCTCCTTCTTTGGTAAAGCCACAACTTCAAACGTTTGAGGATCAGGAGCCGATGCCTCTCGAGAAACTACAGGTACTCCATCCAGATATAAAGACTGTCATCCCTGTCACCAACCCAAGACTGAAGGCAGATTCATATAGCCTGCAGGAACATCCTACAGTGGTTCCATACGACTCTCTATTCCATCCTAAGTCTAGAGTTATCATGGCAGGTGTCACTTCTACTGGCGTCGACATCCAAGGAGCCAACGACATCAAGGAAGCTGAAATTCAACTTCAAATTGCATCTCTCCTTGATGATTTTTCTGAGAGGCTTGATGATCTTGACGAGTCCAAGCGTGATGAACAAACTGAAGAGTTTATTCAGTACTACTCCTTGAAGCTCCTCCCGCTTCAAAAGGCGATGCGTGGGCATTTGCTAAGTTTCAACTACTTTACAAACTCCTTGCTTACCAATTCACACCCCAATTTCCTTGCCAAGAACAGAACGTTGCATCTTGGTGATGCTGACAAGACGAACAGTCTGTACTTGCAACAGCAGTCAATGAAGGTGAAGATTGAGCACAAGAAAAAAACTGACCAAGTGGAAAAACTAACATCTGACTCCTCAAGCATTCTCAGAGACAGAAGTGATAGGCGATACAAAATCAGAAAGTTCGGCAAATCCATTGTTCACATGCATTCTAATATTGAGAAAGAGGAGCAGAAGAGAATTGAGAGAAACGCTAAGCAACGTTTGCAGGCGTTGAAGGCTAACGATGAAGAGGCGTACATCAAGTTGCTGGATCAAACAAAGGATACCAGAATCACCCACTTGTTGAAGCAGACCAACCAGTTCTTGGACTCCTTGGCACAAGCAGTCAAGGAACAGCAGAAGGAGACCCACAATCGAGCGAGAGCCGAAGGCAACAAGACCAATGATTCTGATGAAGACGAAGAAGAAGAGGACCGTGAGAACATTGACTACTATTCTGTTGCTCACAGGATCAAAGAAGAGGTCAAAGTTCAACCATCAATTCTGATTGGTGGTACCTTGAAGGAATATCAGATGAAGGGCCTTCAATGGATGGTTTCCTTGTACAATAATCACCTGAACGGTATCTTGGCAGATGAAATGGGTTTGGGTAAGACTATTCAGACCTTGTCTTTGATCACCTACTTGATCGAAGTGAAAAAGGTGAACGGTCCGTTCCTTGTCATTGTCCCACTGTCTACCTTGACTAACTGGAACTTGGAGTTCGAGAAATGGGCCCCGACGGTCAAGAAGATCACCTACAAGGGTACTCCAAGTGTCCGTAAGGTTCTACAGAACGACATCAAGACCAGAAACTTTCAGGTGTTGCTGACCACGTTTGAGTACATCATCAAAGACAGACCGTTGCTGGGTAAGATCAACTGGGCCCATATGATCATTGACGAAGGTCACAGAATGAAGAACGCCAACTCTAAGTTGTCTTTGACCTTGGCTCAGTACTACCACACTGACAACAGACTGATATTGACTGGTACTCCTTTGCAAAACAATTTGCCAGAGCTCTGGGCCCTTTTGAACTTTGTTCTTCCAAAGATTTTCAACTCGGTGAAATCGTTTGATGAGTGGTTCAACACTCCATTTGCCAACACTGGTGGTCAAGACAAGATTGAACTGTCAGAAGAGGAGACTTTGTTGGTCATCAGAAGATTGCACAAGGTTTTGAGACCATTCTTATTGAGACGTTTGAAGAAGGATGTGGAGAAGGACTTGCCGAACAAGGTTGAGAAGGTTATCAAGTGTAAGATGTCTGCCATTCAGGCCAAGATGTACCAGCATATGCTGAAGTTCCACCAGGTATTCGTTCCGAATGCCGAAAACACCAAGTTGGAACCTTTGAAAGGTTTCAACAATCCAATCATGCAGTTAAGAAAGATTTGCAACCATCCATTTGTCTTTGAAGAAATTGAGGATATCATCAACCCTGACCAGAGTACCAATAACAACATCTGGCGTGTCGCTGGTAAATTTGAACTTTTGGAACGCGTTCTGCCAAAGTTTAAGGCCACTGGACACAGAGTCCTTATCTTTTTCCAAATGACCCAAATCATGGACATCATGGAGGACTTCCTACGCTTCAACGACATGAAATACTTAAGACTGGATGGTTCTACCAAGGCCGATGATCGTACCGATCTGTTGAAACTCTTCAATGCTCCTGGATCTGAGTACTTTGCGTTCTTGTTATCAACAAGAGCTGGTGGTTTAGGTTTGAATTTGCAGACAGCTGATACTGTGATCATCTTTGACACTGACTGGAATCCACATCAAGATTTGCAAGCACAGGATCGTGCCCATAGAATCGGTCAGAAAAACGAAGTGAGAATCTTGAGATTGATCACAGAAGACTCTGTTGAGGAGGTGATTTTGGAGCGTGCTCATCAGAAGCTTGACATTGATGGTAAAGTTATCCAGGCAGGTAAGTTTGATAACAAATCGACAGCTGAGGAGCAAGAGGCGTTGTTGAGAGAGTTGCTTGAGGCTGAAGAGAGCAAGAAGGGTGGTAAGGACAACAGCGACGATTTAGACGACGATGAGATGAACGAGATTCTATCCAGAAACGAGGATGAACTGCGAATCTTCCAGCAGCTTGATGATGAGAGAAAGATGAAGAAGGTTCAAGCGCGTCTTTTCATGGACGAGGAGCTACCTGAGCTCTACTCTCATGATCCATCTGAATTCCAAGTCATTGAGAGCACAGGTGATTATGGCCGTGGTGCGCGTGAACGTAAGCAGACCTTCTATGACGACAACATTTCCGAAGAAGCTTGGCTGCGTGAGATTGAGGGTCTTGAGGACTCGGATCAGTTTGATGAGGATGATGAGCCAAAGAAGAAGAAGGCAAGGAAGAAGCGGTCGGAGTTGGATCTGCTGGATGCCGGGGATACAGATACAGGCACAAGAAAGAAAAGAAGTGCTCCGTTAAGCACTAGCTTGGATGAAGATGAGATATTTGGAAGTCCAGTTGACGCTGACAAGGCTTTCAGCCGTGGCGGTCTGAAGGCAAGGCCAAACAAGGGAAAGGCTAGCAACCGTGGTCGCCACAACACCCCATTGAACAGAATGCCAAAGAACGAGACACTAGCGCCAGAAGGCAGAGCCAAACTAACTGAACAGTGCATGGAGATTTACAATGAGTTGATGAACTATGTCAATGATGAAGGCAGACTGTTGAGTGAGATTTTCAAGGTGAAGCCACCAAAGAAGTACTACCCAGACTACTACGTGCTCATCAAGAACCCTATTGCCTTTGACATGGTTCTGAAGAGAATCAACACAGGCATATACCACTCGCTGAAGGAGTTCATTGAAGATATCAGATTGATCGCGGGCAACGCTAAGGTTTATAACGAGGAAGGCTCGATGGTATACAACGATGCCCAGGTGTTGGAGGACATGGCGATTGCCAAGTACAGGGAGTTTGGAGAAACAGATGAGAATTTCAGTGAGTTTGATGCCGAGTACATGACCCGTGTGGCAAAGCCACCACCATTTCCGGCATGATTTAGAACTATTTAAGTGTTTTGGATTCAATGTATTATAATACTAGGTTCTGCCGTATCAATTGGGAAGAAAAAAAGAAACAAACACTGTGGCGTTTTCTTTGTCGCTAAACGATTCGCTCAATCACGTGATTTAAACGATCCAATTTAAAACGGCATGTGAAACAATTAATTGAAAAAATTTTGCATGTGCTTGAAAAAGCCGATTTGGGTTATAAAAACACAACGCATCCTTTTTTTTTTGCCCAGCCACGTTCTCTCTCCCCCAGCTGCTGTAACAACAACAATGTCCGCTCCAGAAACCTTTTTGTTCACCTCTGAATCCGTCGGTGAGGGTCACCCAGACAAGATCTGTGACCAAGTGTCCGATGCCATCTTGGATGCCTGTTTGGCCCAAGACCCATTGTCCAAGGTTGCCTGTGAGACTGCTGCTAAGACTGGTTTGATCTTGGTTTTCGGTGAGATCACCACCAAGGCCCAATTGGACTACCAAAAGATCATCAGAGACACCATCAAGCACATTGGTTATGATGACTCCGCCAAGGGTTTTGACTACAAAACCTGTAACGTTTTGGTTGCCATTGAGCAACAGTCCCCAGATATCGCCCAAGGTTTGCACTACGAGAAGGCCCTGGAGGAGCTAGGTGCCGGTGACCAAGGTATCATGTTTGGCTATGCCACCGACGAGACTGACGAGAAGTTGCCATTGACCGTTTTGTTGTCCCACAAGCTGAACAAGGCCTTGGCTGATGCCAGAAGATCTGGTGCTTTGCCATGGTTGAGACCAGACACCAAGACCCAAGTCACTGTTGAGTACAAGAAGGATGGCGGTGCCGTTGTTCCATTGAGAGTTGACACTGTTGTCATCTCCACCCAACACGCTGACGAGATCTCCACCGAGGACTTGAGAACGGAGATCCAAGAGCACATTGTCAAGAAGGTTATTCCAAAGGAGTTGCTAGACGACAAGACTGTCTACCACATCCAGCCATCTGGCCGTTTCGTCATTGGTGGTCCACAAGGTGATGCCGGTTTGACTGGTAGAAAGATCATTGTCGACACTTACGGTGGTTGGGGTGCCCACGGTGGTGGTGCCTTCTCCGGTAAGGACTTCTCCAAGGTTGACAGATCTGCTGCCTATGCTGCCAGATGGATTGCCAAGTCCCTAGTCAATGCTAAGTTGGCCAGAAGAGCTTTGGTTCAATTGTCCTACGCCATTGGTGTCGCTGAGCCATTGTCCATCTACGTTGACACCTACGGTACCTCTGAGTACACCTCTGAGCAATTGGTTGAGATCATCAGAGCCAACTTTGACTTGCGTCCAGGTGTCGTTGTCAAGGAGTTGGACTTGGCCAGACCGATCTACTTCAACACTGCCTCCTACGGTCATTTCACTGACCAATCCAACCCATGGGAGCAACCAAAGGCCTTGAAGTTCTAAGAGGTTTTGCAACGCTATAGAGTAGCGCAATAATGACATAAAATAGAACAACTACCAGCTCAACTCTGGATAGTTTTGATGATTACGATTAGAAATGATTTCATAAGTTTGTTTGCGAGAATATCCTCAACGGGTGTTTAATATAGATGTTACCCCACACACAAGGAACCCTGTAGAAAAGGCGACAAGTTACTTGATGAAATCGTTACTGCCGGTCGTGTATTGGTTGTATAATCTCTAGCATTTGCTAAGGAAATCCACCATGTCAACATCTGTGCTTCTATCCATATCAGAGGCACTCTGGTACTCTGTACTCGACCCAACGGTAGGCTCTATACTTGAATCAAGGGGTTTCGTGTTGTCCACTTCAGCGTCGACAGACTGTCTTCGCCAAGTGCTATAACGCCAGGGTTTCTCCATCAAGATGAAAATCATGACATCGAAAAAACAGCTCAGTGGGATCGTGGCAGCTCTCATCAGTCGCAGGCCAAAAGGGTTGTCCCTGTCGTAGTAGATGTAAAAGATTTGCGCCACCAACGTTGGAGTCCAGATCATAACGTAGAAAATGGGGTAAAGCATCAACAGTTTGACATCCCTCATCGCTGCCCTCAGTTGCTTCTCATGTGTGTTTTTGGTATTGGAATTGGCGATGCTCATGAGCTCTCTTTGCAAGTTGGCGTCCAGCTTATAATCCTCTCTGAAAGCGTGTGTGTCAGCCTTGGCGTTGAAAACTTTGGCCTTCTCTTTGCGGATCTTGCGGTATTGCCGCAGGATGTACGTCACAATGCTGAGGTACATGGCAAAGATACCGATCACGTTGAGGTACTTGAAGGCAAAATCGTTCGCCAGTCTCTTCCAGATCGGCGATGAGGGCACTGTGCAACCAAAGTCCGTGTTGTAATGGCCCTTGACAAAGACAAGCCCACAGACAACGAGCCCGACCGAATAGTAGATGACGCCCAGATACCAACGGCAGGGAAATATGCCTCCTTCTTTGATGAAGACGACCTTGGTGTCGGCGTCAAAGCAGACGTTATCGACCATCGGTCTCATCCTGAACGACAATACCTTGAGCAGGTTCCTAAAGGCTCTGCGGCAGCTAATGACTCTTCTTGCGTAGGTCTTTGTCAGTGATGGCCAAAAGGTGAGGATGAAACTATGAATGGCGATCCAGAAGATGAGGAAGTCTGAGTTGAAAGCGCAGTTGGCAATGACAAAGCCGACACCGTCGCAGAACTTCATATTTAACGGGATGGCCGGGTTGCGCAGCTCGTCCAAATCGGCGAGTCTGGATGACCCGACTAAAAGGTAGCATGCTGACTTGATAAAATCCCAAATGATCAGCGTCAACAGCAACTGCAAACGGAATATCATGCGCCTGCGGCCATCCATGAGGAACCAGAGCGTGATACCCACAGTGCCGGCAATCGTTGACAAAGAGCCCGACGTGAGCTGGACGGCATGGAAGATGACAACCTTGGACACAGTGTATGTCGGCATATACACCGTCAGGCTCGGGTCGATAGTGGGCATATTTGCAAGTGAGAATCGCTGATCAGTTGCAGTCGATTTGCCCTTGGTCAACGTCTTAAATAAAAGTTGGGCTCCGTCAAAAAAATTTTAAAGGGGAGCGGGATTAGCACAACAGCGGAGCTTTCCTTTTTATGCAATCTAATGCGAAGATCATCAATTTCCCCGTCAACTGCAGCTGTTGGCATTTCAAAGTCCGGGGTAAATAAAAGAAAGAAAAAAAAAGTGCCAAGAACGTTGGAAGGGCTGATGGGTGGGTGTGGCTGAAGAGAGAGAGAGAGAGAGGAGTTGTTTCAGGAACCGCGGCAACTGGAACAGATAGTTATACAGCGGCTTGTCGTGATGTTTGGACAAAGGCTGGGGCGTTGCAGTGGAGCAGCAGAGCCCGGCCAACTATGTGTCACTTTCGGGAATCAATAATGTAGACATTAATTGAAAAGTACAAGCTGACTAAAAAAAAAAGAAAAGAAGCGGATTGCCTAAATCCGGAAACAAAAGAAATTCAGCAATCGAATGCGGCCATCGGATATTTCTTAGAGAGAGAGAGAGAGAGAGAAGTATATATTCTCTTTGACATTGGTGTTTGGCTTCTTTTTTTTAGACGAGCGTCCTGCCCTGGTCTTGTGTTTTTGTTTTTTTTGTTTTTTTTTTTTTGTTTTGGCGGTTGAGCGAGTCTGGATCCAGTCAGTCCCCACCCCAAGTTCCCTGCAGTTGGGGAAACTGGCCAAAGGAGGTAAGATAACAATTATACATTTGCAAATTGCGCGAGGGCCCCCCTGTGCCCTATGGGGGTTACAAGAGGCTGTTTCGTTCAATTCTTTTACTCATTGTGATAAAAACGCAGCAGATTCAGGTTCAGCCTGTCATTTATCCAACCTCTCGAGGAGCTGCGCCCGAGTCGTCACCAGCCCCCATTTTGCCGGGCGGGGCAACTTGCGGGCGCTGGCCCGCGCGAGGATTATGGTGACGTGGCCTCCGTCGTATTCAGGCCCGGTTTTGGTTCTGGTTCTGGTTCCGCTTTAGCAATGGAATTTGTGTATATAGATAATAAGCGGTCATACTACTCTCCTCCTTCACTTCTTCAAAGCAAAAAGGTCGACAAACTGGTCGACATCCATCTCCTCAATTCCGTCGTCCAGGGACTTCTCCAGGATAGCCTCGGCATCGACACCGGCATTGTCCGCCGCCCACTCCCGCACGTGTCTCTTGTACTTCTCAATCAGCACAGGGGTACCCTCCTCACGTCTCAGCCTGTGGCCAATTGGATACTCCACCTCCTCGTCAATGACAGTGCCGTCCTCCAGCTCGACAACAAGTCTGTTGCCAATGAATCTCTTCTCCGGGTCATGGTAGTCAACGGTGTATCTCGTCTCCTCAACGGTGCTCATCTTGTCCCTGAGGGCGTCAATCTCGGGCTGCGCAGCGACAGAGTCGGAGTAGTCATCGGCAGTGAGACGGCCGTGGATCAATGGCACGGCAACCATGTACTGGATGCAGTGGTCCCTGTCCGCGTAGTTGTACAGTGGGCCCACCTTGTCAATGATTCTTCTGGCAGCCTCCTGCGTGTGGATCTTGACAGACCGGATGTCCTTGAACGTTTTGCCACTGGCAACCAATTGCGCATGAACCTTGTGCGCAGCTTCAACAGCCGTTTGGGCATGGAACTCGGCAGGGTATGAGATCTTGAAAAGAACATTCTCCATAACGTAGGAGCCAAAGTCACGTTGGAACTTGAACTCGTTGCCCTTGAACAGCACGTCATAAAAGCCCCACGTTGGTGCTGTCAAGACAGATGGCAGTCCAGGCTCGCCAGCCTTGACGAGCAATGCCAAGTTGACGGCACGTGAGACAGCGTCACCGGCGGCCCACGACTTTCTTGAACCTGTGTTTGGGGCATGTCTATAAGTTCTCAACGATTGGCCATCGACAAAAGCCTGCGAAACGGCGTCAACAGTCTGCTCTTCCGAGAGACCGAGCAATTGGGACACAACGGCAGTGGTGGCCACTTTGACGAGGATAACGTGGTCGAGACCAACTCTGTTGAAAGAGTTCTCAAGGGCCAGCACACCCTGGATCTCGTGTGCTTTTACCATCCCATCAAGGACATCCTTCACTTTGAAAACCTTTCCCTCCCCGCCACCTTGGGCCTTGGCCTGGCGGGTCAGGAAGTCAGCAACGGCGAGGATACCACCCATGTTGTCCGATGGGTGGCCCCACTCGGCTGCGAGCCAGCAATCGTTGTAGTCGAGCCAACGGATCAACGTGCCCGTGGCCCAGGCGGCACGCACCGGGTCGAGTTGGTGCTCAGTGCCGATAACCTTGGCACCGTTAGGCACCACGGTTCCAGGCACCACGGGGCCCACAATCCTGGTTGGTTGCGGGTACTTCAACGCAGCCAAACCGCAGCCAACAGTGTCAAGCAAGCACAGTCTTGCAGTGGAGGTGGCCAATGGCGACGCCGATGGCTCGAACGAGTGCACGTACTTGGCGATGCGCGACAGAACGGCGTCTGGGGGCGGGCGGGTGTTCTGGGTGACAATGGTGGACATGGCTCTGGCAGTGCTGTGTACTTGTCTGCGGGAAAGCATCGTGAGAGTTTGGTGGTGTTTTTTCTGTGTGTGCTTTTTTTTTCCCTGGTTTGTTGATCGATCTGCTTTCGGTAAGAGTGTGGGGAAAGCAACTGGTCTTTATACGAGTTGAGTGAGGGCAAAGCCGAGGTCGGCGACCTTTTTTGGTTTCACAATTGATCAGCGGCTTTGTCAAGGTGGGGTCTGTAAAGTCTATCCACCACTTTTGTTTCCCCAGTGGGTCTTTTGGGGTTGTTGGTCACTCGGACCCGGCCCATGGGCCCTTTTCCTTTCAACCAACGCGGGCTGCCAAATCGAGAAACTCGCGCACGCCGGCATGTGACACATTTGTCGACACAAAAAAAAAGAAAAAAAAGTATTGTTGCATAACAGTATTGCCATGTTGCCAATCGCTGGTTGATTCATACTCGGATCGGGGACTCGTAGGGAGGGAGGGGCAATTGAGTAGGGGCGGGACGAGCGCCGGGTCCGCGCGACTCTTCGGTCCTTGGCCAGGAGCCGCCACACAAACTACGAGAATCGGGGTTCGAGACAGCTACAAACAATCGACATTGACATAGCCGTTTAATACAGTAATGAACAGCATTTTTACATAGCAAACGGTCCATGGACCTTACATCAAGTGCGCCAGACCAGCCAGCGTCACACTCTGAGGTCTCTCAATTGGCATGCCGAGGGCCCTGTCCCAGACTAATTGCGAAGAGACACCCAACGCCCTGCTGGCACCAAACACCACAGTCATGAACAAAGTCTCTCTGAGTCCATAGTGCCAGAAGCACACGCCACTGATGCTGTCCACATTAGGGAACGGGTTCTTCACTTTACCCGTCTTCTTGAGCACCTCAGGCGCAATCTGGCTGAGACGCTTCACCAATTGGACATTGGCATCTTGCGACAGGGACTCATGCGCTTCAGTGAACTCGAGCAACGCGGAGAAACGGGGGTCCGGGGCACGTAATACACCGTGGCCG
This sequence comes from [Candida] sanyiensis, assembly GCA_030569275.1. Classification (NCBI taxonomy): domain Eukaryota; kingdom Fungi; phylum Ascomycota; class Saccharomycetes; order Phaffomycetales; family Phaffomycetaceae; genus Barnettozyma; species [Candida] sanyiensis. The sequence goes on along the minus strand of JAJMKO010000031.1, from coordinate 84,311 downwards.
TACCCTGGGATGACACGTTTAGAGTTAAGCAACGACCACAGGTATTCTTCAATGGCTGCCGGGTTCTCAATGTCCTTGACCTTGTCGCGCATGGTCAGGATGAACGAGACAACTTCTTGCGCAGCAAGACCGTGTAATGGCCCTGCCAAACCCTGGATTCCAGCAGATAAGGAGAGATAAGTGTCAGAAAGAGCACTTCCGACGAGGTGCGACGTATGAGCAGACACATTGCCACCTTCGTGGTCAGCGTGCAACGCAGTGTACAGGCGAAGCAGGTCGACAAAGTCCGCTGACTGCGCAGAGGTCAAGTTGTTGACATTCTGTGAGTCCTGTGTCATTCCCAACAGTGAGGCCATGTTGTAAGACCAGTCTTTGGAGCGGTTGAGTGCACCCAATGGCTCACCTTTGTGGAAAGTGTTGGAGTAAATGCGGCCGACAATGGCAGGCAGCTTGGCAATCAAGTTGAGCGAATCGGTGAGGTAGAGGTCCCAGTACTGGTCCTTGGCCAGTCCTTTGGCGTAGGCCGAGGCAAACACGCTGTCGTTATTGAGTGACGAGATGGCAATGGACAACTGTGTCATTGGATGCATTGTGTGTGGCAACGAGTCGAGCACTGTCTTGAGGTACTTTGGCAACTCGAGGTTGGCATTGAGCTCACGGGAGAAGTCTGCCACTTGCTCCGCGGAGGGCATCTCGCCGGTAATGAGGAACCAAAACATGGCCTCAGGCAAGATCTCGCCTTGGCCTTGCTCCGCACGAGGCAGCTTGGCCAGCACTTGCGGAATGCTCTGGCCATGGAACGTGACACCGGCTACCGGGTCCACTTTCGACGATTCCCAGACCAGTGACTCGTAGCCACGCATTCCACCAATGGTGCCACCAATCGTCAAGTCGCCAAGTTTGGTGTTGCCATGGGCCTTGAGCTGGCTGTAAAGCTCTCGTTTGGCAGGGATTTTGGCGCTGAGGGCGGCCCGCAAAGTGTTGTAGGCGCTGTGGGCAGAGGTCGAGTGCAGGCGTCTGAGCATTGGGTTCGTAATTAGTTTCTAACTTGGTTTGTTTTCCCTTCTTCCAATTTTCAAAGGGGGTAAACTCGTTGGCTTTATAAAGCGTGATCTTTGGGGGGGCGTCCCAAAAATGTGGAGAAGCGCGGTTTGACGAAACGGGAAGTTTTGACACATGACAGCCGAATTTTTTCCCCGGGACACACAGAAGGGGCAAAAAAAAAAAAAAAAGGTACTTGACCCGAACCCCACTGCTTATTCGCCACTAGTCCCTGGCTGGCAGTGGAATGCGAGGCTGACTTGGAACTCGGCAGTTGGTTTGCCGACCGCGGATGCTGTTTTGGGAAGGTGGTGTTGAAGGGGCTTCGGGCGTTGGACTAAGACTGTGCTGTGACCCCAGGACGACAATAGGGATGATGAGATTTGCGTATCAGTGTGGTCCCACAGTTGCCCCACCACTATCTTTACTCTTTTTTTCCCTCCGGCGTTTAGGAGGAATCCTGATTCGAATCACATTTTGGTTGCTCCAAGAACCGTATCCCATTTCTTCTCAGGTCCTCGTATGATCTTGGGCTACGTTATATACTTTTGGATGACAAGAATATATTCGCAATTGGGGCAATGATAGCCATCTCAAAACAAATCATCCATGTCACCATCGTCGTCATCGTCTTCCTCCTCCTCTTCCTCATCCTCCTCCTCGTCTTCTTCTTCGTCGTCTTCATCCACTCCACTGACACTGACAGCCCTGCTCGGTCCAGGAGTCGGGCTCCTCCCTGCACGGCCATCCTCATTATCTTCTTCATCATCGGCATTTTCCTCGCTCTGCTTCTCCTCCCCGCTCTTCAACTGTCTTTTCTTATTCTCCAGCTCCTTCTCGAGCTTCTTGATCGCATCCATCACTCTCGCCTTCATCAATGCATTGTGTGTCTTCTCCAGTCTCGCCCTGTTGGACTGGATCGTCGATGTCAACTCGTTGATCTCATCACGTAGCAAGGCATTGTGTTGGGCATTCTCATCAACTTCAGTGGCTCGTTGTGGCTCATTGTCAGACTCAGACGCATCGTCGTCGGAGGAAGAATCGTTCTCCTGGTTGACTTGCACAATAACTTCCTCGCCTTCCTCCTCGTCCTCCTCTTCTTCTTCTTCTCCGTCGCCAAACAACTCTTCGTTCTCGAGAGCTTGCTCCAATTCCATCTCAAGGTCCTCTCCCAAGTCGGCTTCGGCCGTTCCGGGTTCTTGGCCATCTTGTGGCAACATGAGATCGTTGACGGGGGCATCGTAAACCTGTGGGGTATATTGCGGTTGTTTCAAACTCTCGGGATCGATAAACTCGTAGCTCGTCTCGTCAGCCTCTTCATCCAGCCTTATCAATTCGTCCACCTTGGCCTCTAAGGCCTCAATCGCTGCGTTGTCAACTTTTCTTCTGTATTTGGAATGGATCGTATGTGCCAATGGCGGAGTGATACCCGAGTGGAAAACTTCATCGTCACCCACGACGAGCTGCTTCACCTCGTCCTCGGAATTGACTCGCTTGACGACAAGAAGTATTTGTGACACATCCACCGTTTTGATCAAGTTCTTCTTGTCAATCGATTTCATCACCTCAATGACGTTCGGCAGGCTGATGAGCTTTGCAGCGTACAGGATATCGCGGACAATAACGACGGCACGTTTGGGATCTTTCCACTTGATCTGGATATTATCAAAGTCGCCAGCATCGATTGCATGGCGCACATACTCCAGCTCCGCGTCGGGGAGCATGCGAAGAATCAAACCTTCTTCCAACAACGGGTCGTCCTCAATCTCAGAGTCTTCCGAGTCGTAACCTTGGCCGGGAACTCGTGTCGGCTTGACACGGAAACGGCTCACTGCTGATCTCCGTTGTTTGGCAGCACTTGGCTTCCTCTGTGGGTTCAACCGAAGTTTGATGTTGCCTGGCCCATTGCTCGTTTTTGTTGTTGTTGTTTTTGCAGTCGGCACAATCACTTTGAGCTTGCCGCTGCTGCGCGCCGGTGTGCCGCTGAGGGAGCTCGCTTTCGACGACGCAGAATCATCCTGCGTCAGCGGCCTCGAGTTCAATTTGAGGTTGATCTTGAGCTTCTGTGAGGGAGCCATTTACGTTTTTTGTCCGATGCAATTGGCCTCCTCTTTCCGTTTGGTTTGTTGACTTCTTTGTTGATGCTTCGGCATTCGCGAAAAAGTTTTTGAGCATGAGGGCCAATTCGGGCGATGAGCTTTGTTAAAGAGGGCCTGGAAGTGTGTATATTTTTTAGGACATTTGAAGTTCGGAAGCGGCCATATCATTGTCTATTTCTACTTGAATTATTGATAAACTTCTCTTCCAACTTTCTTGTATCTAAGGTGCTGTTTAAATAAGTGTCAGATCGCTAAGAAAGAAAAAAAAAAATCTTCACTTTTAGCGCCATCTCTTGCCACAGTATGACACTGCAATGAAGCTCCCTCTACCCACAAACCTTGCTCTGAGGAACTACTACGGTTGTTCCAATATCAAGGATGGCACACTTGCCTCCAAGATCATCAACCATGTCAACTTGTCCTACTCAAACGACCTCCAAATCCTCGACACGTACCCTAACAACCTCGTCTGGTCCGTCTCGCTCCACAACGCACTCAAACCTAAACAGCATGTTTTGATGGAGGCCAGAAAAGAGTACGTGAAACACATCAGTTCTTACCTCCACGATCATCCGGCGCCTGGCCTCTCGTTGTACCCGGAGGAGCCTTACAATTGGAAGTCATACCTCGACTTGACAGAGCAGGACAAGATCCTCACGCCAGAGTTCCAACCTCGCACAAAGCCACACAGCAACTTTCTCTTCACATCTAACGTCAACGATGAAGGCCTGCTAATGCAATGGCTCGCTTGTCTCTCACACCAGAATTGGGTACTCAAGTATGGCAACGTTAAGATGCTGATATGGGTCCCTGAGTCATCTGCTATCAAAATCACCGCTCCACCGGGCACCTCCTCAAGGGCCAAATGCTCTCTTGTTGCGCAGACGTTTGCCCATGTGCGACTTGTTGCCACGCAGAACACGGCCAACCTCAAGAAATTCGACAAGGGCATTTTGGATAGGGATGATACGATGATTATCAAACCAAACGCATTCTCTGGGACCATCGCATACTCCCTGCTGGAGATCAATCCAATCGATGTCCCTTTGAACGATGTCTTTTCATGGGATTACGTCTCTAAAAACCTGTTGATCTCCAAGACGTTGAGTCTGGGCGAAGCTGTGAGGAACCTGGGACCAGGAGCAGAGCATTACTTCAGGACCAAGCTGCCTGCATCGGAGTTGAAGAGGAGGGTCAAGGACATGGAGCCAACGGATTTCTTGCACGTTGTCGATGTTTTTGACAGTTGGCCTTTCAAGCCAGAGACCCTGTTTGATTTCTTGGTTGAGAGGGATTAAAAGCTATACATTGTACATAGATTATGCATGACCACGAAGGAATACTAAATAGCTTCTTGTCAAAGGTCACAAGCCCTGTCCAAGACAATTGGGCAAGGGGAAATCGATTACGTCATGTCTCTTTTTTTTTTTTTTTTTTTTTTGACGTTACACACAAAACCTGTCTTTTTGGTTTGCCCTTCTCTCCAAACTGGCACCAGTGATCCAATTGGGTGTCCTATCGAGAAAGGATGGCCTCCTCTTCTATCCAAGGATACTTCATCTTGGACGTGTCTGCCTTCGTCAAGGGGCTCAACAGTATCAAAACGTGGTTTGAATCTGACCAGTATGAAGTCAAGCTCTTCATTCCTGCGTACACCATCCATGAGCTCGACTATCTCAAGTCCGGCACTTCCATGCTCTCCCGTAACGCCCGCGAGAGCATCCGTTTCATCGACAAGCTGTGCACTGGCAAAAATGGCAACTTGAGCGAACTCATCATTGAAACACCAGACCAGGTGGGACCAAGCTGGAAGCAATGTGTGAAGTACAAGAACTATGCCCCGAAAGTTTGCGACTTTGTCGACCCAACGTTTGCCTCGCGGCAGAGAAGACGGTCGAGCAGCTCGAAAGATGTCCAGAAGGACGGTGATGTCACGTATGAGAGGGATTTGATCAACAATGGTCGCACGTTGGCCGACGTCCATGACGTGGCGCAAGAGGACAAGTCCTTGGAGAGGGCGGAGATGCCCAATCGTTTGAAGTTCCTCATCAGGCCATGCGTCAAGAAGATCAAGTTGGACGAGGAGGACTGGGTCCTGGTCACTGAGGATCAATCGACTCGTATTTGGTGCGAGGCCTACAGCATCAAGTGTGTCAACATTTCCCAGGCTGACTCCATTCTATTCCACACCAAGAACCACGTCAAGATCCCAAAAACCCAAGGGAACAGATCCAAAAATGGTTCGAAATCCGGTGGCCAAAGGAATGATGTGGTTGTTGAGAGATTTAATAGTGTCAGCTACGCTCCAAGAGGTTCAGGTGAGTTGTGGGTGCCATGATTTGCTGTAAAGAGAGACGCACTCCCCGATTTGTCATTGTCGGTCCCTCACAGAGCGCTGCTTTCAGCGCGTTCAGAATTTATCCAATCATTGTCTTGAGTGTGCTTTTTTGTCCTGCACGAGCATTCTTTGATTCAAGCAAGGCCTTTTTTTGAGATTTTGATTCTTGGCTTTAGATCCGCCTTTCGAATCCATGAGACGACTTGTGGGTGGACGGCTGTGCCCCCAAACTGGCTGAAAAAAAACCAGACGAATCCGTATCGAGAGATATGTGAGACTGCTCACACACTATGTATGTTTCTTTTTTTTAGGATTATACTCTACGTCAATGCTCAAGAAAAGATTATGTTATTAAGATACGCAGTCAATCAGTGATCAAAAGAGTACTCAGCCAGTCTGTATTCCGCCTCTCATATCCACAACATCCAGGCACGCAAACACGATGCATTCCCAAAGACAAATCATCAGATATTCGTCATTAAATTCTACTCATCGAGCCGGTAATTAAACAAGCCCTAACATTAGAGATGCCAGAAAAAACATACTTAGAAAAAAGAAATCATCACTGAAATGTCATTGGATCAACGGATGCGCTGGAGGGAGTGAATGTGGTCAGTAGAATCAACTTACGCTGGCAGAGTCGAGGCTTGAGACAGTTGACCCTTCAAAAGTCAGAAGCTATGAGGTGCTGGATGTCCAGCAGTGGCACTGATATTTATAGGGTTGAGTGCAAGCCAACAAAAGACTTGACCCTGTCCCTTTAGGATATGTTCAAAGAAAAGAATTGTGAAAACGTTCAAACTTTTTTTTCAATACCTCATGTGTGGCCCTACCATTTAGTAGTGGCTTTACCGAAAGATCCCTCTTTTTTTTTTTTTTTTTTTTTTTTTTGTTAGGGCTGAGGGGTTCGGTAAGATAACCAACCGGAAGGGTTACGCCAAAGAGCACCCAGTTCCACCCCGCACACCAGGACAATCTTATAGAAACGCCATGATTGAATTCCAATTTTTCTATTGAATCTTCAAATGATTCGTGTCAATCGCGCAATGACAGACGAATCGGTCGCAGAAATTGTGGCTAGGAAGAGACAGCACAGAGACCAAGGGCTCAAGCCGGAATGGCTGCTCACTGAGGAACAGTTGCCACCAGACACACAGCTCAACGTGGTTGATTTCCCAAAGACTAGTGGCTTTCTCTCCTCGGAAGAACTTGCCATCACCGAGGCCGATGTCCCTCAGATCCTCGACAAGATCAAGTCCAAGCAATGGTCGGCGTACCAAGTGACAGCTGCGTTTGCCCACAGGGCCAGTATTGCCCATCAATTGGTCAACTGCCTTTCTGAGATCTTCTTTGATGAAGGTCTTGCGGCTGCCAAGGAGCTGGACGAGTACTACGAGACGACCGGCCAGCTCAAGGGCGCACTTCATGGCTTACCGGTGTCTTTGAAAGACAATCTCAACGTCAGAGGGCACGCCACGTCACTTGGTTTCGTTGGTTTCGCGTTCAACCCGCCAGAGCCTCAGTCTGAGAGTGCCATTGTCCAGTTGCTGAGATCTCTGGGTGCCGTGTTGTACTGCAAGACCAACGTGCCAACTGCGATGATGATGGCAGAGACTGCAAACAATTTGTACGGCGTAACAAGGAATCCTTTGAACCGTGCGCATACCCCTGGTGGATCCAGTGGTGGCGAATCTGCTCTCTTGGTACTCAAGGGCTCCCCGGTGGGTTATGGCTCGGATATCGGTGGGAGCATCAGAATCCCATCGGGTTTGACCAATATCTTTGGCCTGAGGCCTACGACAGGCCGTCTCCCAACGTATGATTCCCGTTCTGCGTTGCCTGGTTTTGAGAGTATTCTCTCAGTTGGAGGTCCCCTTTCTAGCTCGCTAGCGTCTACCAAGTTGTTCACTGAGGCCGTTGTCCACCAGGAACCTTGGATCTACGATCCCAAAACGGTACCTATGCCTTGGAGAGACGTCACTCTGCCAGAGACTTTGAACTTTGCTATCTTAAAAGATGATGGTTTGGTTAAACCTCATCCTGGTGTGCTGCGTGGCCTCTCTATTGTGGAGGAAAAGCTGAAAGCCCTGGGCCATGACATCATTGAGTGGGACCCACAGGAGCACCCGGAGATTAACCAGGTTGCCCTTGAGCTCTTCCTTTCCGATGGAGGAACACATATCAAGGAGGCCGCATCGTTATCCGGTGAGGATCTTTTGCCGGAGCTGCAAGCCTACTCTGATGCCGCGGACCTCAAGGTGTCACAACTGTGGAGGCTGCAGGCAAAGAGGTCTCGCCTGGCAAAGGCGTACCACGACCGCTGGAACGGGACAGCAAAGCTCACCAAGAACGGGAAGGTAATCGACGCAATCTTGTTGCCGGTGACGCCTTATCAAGGCTGTGCCTCTGGAAAATTCAGATACGTGGGCTATACTGCCGTCTACAATTGCCTCGATTACACAGCTGGTACGGTCCCTGTCACTGTTTCAACTGAGGAAGATGTTGTAACTGGTGAATGGGTTCCGAGAAACGACCTGGAAAAGGAACACATCAGTCTCTTTGATCCTGAGGAGCTAGCCGGAGGGGCCATCTCTGTTCAGATCGTGGGAAGAAAAATGGAGGAGGAGAAAGTTCTGGCGATGATGGAGACCGTTTCAAAGGCTGTGGGAACTAAAGACTATTGGAACTAGCCCTTTTGATAATGCAAATACCACTGCTGGTGTTGTGGCCTGGGCCTCAAGCCCCTACTTTTCCTCTACGTGTTTCTCTCATCAACTGTCTACGCTTTCCTATATTTCTGACTTTCTAAATGCTTCATGCTGTAGGACCAATGATATCATCATGTCCCCAAGAATCAACTGGGGGATACAAAATGGTCTGAGGGTTCTCAGCGAACTTGGTTCTAGTCACAAGACCCTCGCGAAGCAGGTCCATTGCTGTGTACCCTGGATGCTGTTCAACCATGAGACTGGTTTGCTGGATAATGGCCTGGTCATGTCTTGCAAACTCTCTCATAACAGGATTGACATCTGTGATGTATGACGAGCAAGGGAGTAAGTCAAAAACCTCGTCAGGATAAGACTCCTTGCCAAACACGCGGATTTGGTCGTTGAGCTGGGTTTTTGAGCGGGTTGCCCTCGTTGCTGCCCCCAGTCTTGACTGAGCAAACTCTCTATCGTAGTGAATAATAGCGGCAATGTTGCGCGTTTGAGTCTTCTCTTGGAGTGATGGGAGCTGGTTGTACATCTCCCTTGCGTAATCAAACTCAAAGAAGTCTGGTGACGCTTCGACAAATTCTTCGACGACAGGTACATCATCATTCTCATTCAAATTTTCAGTGACTAGCGCGTCGCAATTCAAAAGTGTGAAGTGGTTGGCCTCGATCATATTAGCAACCGATAATGCATCTATGATGTTAGAATATCCACGGATATCCTTCATCTCATCGATCAACATCTTGGACTTCTTCTCTTTGGCAAAACGTAGCCGCTTGATTCCATCTGGATTGTCCCTCAAGCATAAGATGTTTAACTGATTCAAACACCCACGCAAGTCTTCACCCCTCTCTGATATTACCTGGTCAATGACATCATCACGGATAACAACTCCTTCAGTGAGGCCAACGAGGAACAAATAAGCTCTCAATGTTCTCATGACAGGTCTGAAGAATTGGAATACTGCGGCGTGGTTCATTAGGGAAACTGGAACCGCTTCGATGTCCGCGCAAGTTACAATAACTGGCCGTCGGGAAATGGTCATCAAGCTTTCCACAACGGACCAAAAGCCCCTGTCAGGCTCAAAGAGAATATCAACATCTTCCAACAATATAGCACCTTTCTTGAACTCATTTCCATCGCTGTGTTCTACCAACTGTGTAGTACTTAACTCCTTCAAGTTGCCCATGATGTCCTTACGACTTCTGTTCTGACTGGCGTTGATCTCATAGATGTAGCCATTCAACTCCTCGGCAATGGCATAAACAGAGCTGGTCTTTCCCACTCCATGGGGTCCATGAATGATCATCAAGGGAACATATTCCTCATCCTCGGTGGCATCACTGCAGTCGTCATCGATGAAGTCGCCCACCCCAACGTCATACTCTTTCTTTCTTTTCTTGAAATCTGGTCTCTTGGTGATCTTCTTGAGGATCTTGAAAGAATTCGATAGCCAGGTCTTTATACCATTCACCACATTCGGGTCAGCCAACACGTCCTTAGCTGCGGTCGGTCTGTATACCGTTGTCCAGGATTCGTTTGTTGATGGGGTGTCGCCTTCCAGCATTTGGAAAAACCTCTCGAAGAAGGGTTTCTGTAGTTTTGGAATCTTCTTCTGCGCCATCTCGAGCCTCGTGAGATCATGAACATCAAACTCGGTGAATCTGTATCTCGGGGGAGAATCGTCAATGGGAGAAATCAGTTTTGGTATGATATTCAAATTGATCTCTTCGATATTGACAGGTGTTCTTGGTGGGAGTGATAAGGGTCTGAAATCAAAAGATGGATTGGTAAACGTGGCGTGAATCATAGGTCCTGAAGGAGGATCAAGCTCCTTTAGTTTCGAAACTGGATTCTTTCTCACAATGGAATGATTGAGCAAGAATGGGAGTGAGGACCTGGCCTCATCATGGACCTTCTGGTCTTCAGGGTCTTCTTTTCTTTTGGCAAAGAAGCTGTTTGTGGTATTACCCTGCGTTGCTGAGGCACTTCTTATTTTGGCCTCTAGCTCTTTGATCTTTTGTTGGTGCGTCTTGTATTTGAAGGAAACAATCAACGTGCGTTCAACCTTCTTCTTTGATGCTTTTCTCCTCCTTCCTTTCCTCAATGTGGTCTCTTCATCTTGAGAGAGAATCTCCACGATGCTACTGCCTCTCTTAGGAACCCCTGTCAATAAATCTTTGGGTGTGAGGTTAGTAACAGGCAAGGATTCAACTTCATCTTCGTCTTCAGTTTCTAAACAGATAACATCATCCTTCTCGTCCTCTATATGGGAGATATCCTGTGTATCTTGTGTGCCGTGTTGCACAGGCTCTGTGTGAAGTTGATATTCTGACTCTGACTCCGGGGATGGAGACTCTTGCTCCACTTTAATCTCTCTCTTCTTTCTGTTGCCCATTAGAATGTCCAGAGCAGTTATTCCTGATTTCGGCTTCTCAGGTGAGCTGCTGAGGAGCACAATACGCTCCTCTTCGTCAGGATCCTCTATCAAGGAATGTGGCTCTTCCTTCTGAAGTGGATCATCCTCTCCAATCTGATCCGGAGAAGGCACCTGTTTGCTCCTTGGAGGTCGGACTTTGAAGATGTCCGCTAGTGGAACTTTAGCCGTGGGCAGTGTCTCATGAGAAGAAGTTAAGTGATTCTCCTGGGCAGTAGCATCTTCTTGAATAGTCTGGTCAACGTCAGTGATGACGGCAGTATCATCTGGCTCTGGAAGCCCCTCAGCAACTGGTGGCCTCGGAAGCGTGGCCGGGTCGACCAAAACTATATTCGGAATGCCCTGAGGCGGTACCAGGGGACGCCGGCTACCGAACCAGCTGTCCAAGCCTCCTTGTGTCATGATCTCAACAGCTTTGAGTTCTCAGTTCTTGGCTTTGTGATCAAAGTTTTGGTTTATCAGAGAGACGCGACAACGCGTAAAATTCAGAGTTGGTAGGCCCACTACTACACCCACAATGTCTTTTATCATTCATTCATTCGTTTCTCATTAAAAAAAAAAAGTATGTACAGTGCGTCGATCATGCCATCGCTCCGAGGCCCACGACAAGCAGTTGGGAGGCGAGAACCTTGGACCAGCTTTCCAATTTCTTGTAGCGTTGTTCAATCTCGAATTCATGAACGTGCTTGGCGAGGTCGATGTAAATCTCCGTGGCAATCGAGTCAAGTAACTTGGATTCTCTCAGCGTTGTCACTTTCTCCAGGTCGCTCAGTCTTTTCACCACACGGAATGATAGAGGAGGCAAGCTGCCAATTTCCTCGTTCTCGCCAGGTTCTAGACGCTTCATGTTGACGTAGTTGATGATCGGTTTCAACTGGTCGAGGGTGACAATTGGCTCCCCAGTGGAGAATTTCGGCAACTCAGAGGGAACTTTTGCTCTCAAGTCAGAGAACTGGATCTTGAGATCTATGACAACGTATCTCATGTCATACGGGATGCCTGTTGCAGGTGCAGGGGGCATGATATCGGCAGTAATTTCAACCTTTCCACCATTGACAAACCAGTTGAACTGAGGACCAGTGAGACCAACGTCTTCGACCTGAATCTCATCAAGTCTGAATCGGGAAATTCTCTTCCATGGATTGTTGTCATCCTCAACGTCAGTGACATAAGCAAGCTTATGCTGACGCTTGTGAATGGTGAACAAAGCATCGTTGAAAGACCCATTCATAGAGCCAACGTTCCAAAAATCGAGGAAGATCCACTTGAGGCGTAGACGTGGGAGTTCACAGCTGTAAATGGAAATGTCCAAAGGTTTGGCATCGCGACCTTTCAGGACCCTGATTTTGGAATCCAAGATCTTGACGTTACCTAGCTCATAGTTCTCATTGAGCTGAATGCTGGTAATCTCCAAGACATCATCATTGACATTGGAACGGTCAATAATGCCGTACATTCCCTGAATTTCAACATCCTCGATGATACCTTTCAAGTCTTTCCACTTCTTGAAGGACAAAGTCAACTTCAAGGATTCAATCTGGAGATCCAACTTCACGCCAGTAGCTTCGTCCACGGTTTTCACAAGGACCCTTTTGAAGTCAATCATCCCTTGCTGCCACTCAGGGACAATAGCCTCTTCAAACTTGATATCCAAGCCAGGGCACAGCCAAGTGATGAATTTCCCCGTCAAGTTTCCAACCATCTCTTTGGCAAGGATCGAGTTCAGCCCATAAAACAACAAGGAGAAGAAAGTGGTTGTACCGACAATCACCCAGATGACATGAGATAGGATAATCCAGGAGAAGAACGCAGTTATTTCTGACTTATTGAATGGTCTGTAACCCTTGATCAAAAACCACTTCGATCTGATGGCAAATCTCTCCCAAACTGAACTGGCTTGCGACAAGAGGGTCTCCTTGGATTGAATAGTGGCAGGCTTCGGCGGGAAGACAATCTTGGGTACCACTGGTGTGGAATCTTTATCTATGTTGTTCTTCTCTATAGGATTTGGTGATTCTTGCTTTTTGTTGTTGCAACAGAAGGGGGTTTGGTGCAAGTGGCGTACAAGCGGTGAAGTTCGGACATAGGTCCTGAGAATGGAGGAGGATCGTGATCTGAATGCCAAGTTTGTCAGTGGCCTTTTGGCTATCAGTGGCCTATTTGCAGGCAGTGCAAGTCTTAGGAAGGACATCATTCTAGTTCATTCCCCTTACTCCTCGTTTGTGGGGGCAAAAAAAAAAAAAAAGAAGTCTCAAGGTATATCCGTTGGTACCAGTGTTGAGGAGGATGACAGGAGAAAACAAAAACCTATGATGTGGATATCAGGACGCAGTTAATGTTGGATGAACTGAGGACAAGTTTCAAAGCAAGTGAGACCCCCTCACCCCCTTTTCAAAGTAACCAAGTTTTTTTTTTTTTTTCTTCGTTCCCAAGCAAAATTTCTCTCTCTCACTCCCTCTCCGCGAAAAGAAATCACCACCACAAAATAAGCGAATTCGCGATACTTTGAGTAGGGTAACTATTTTATCTCATCTCATCGCTTAAAAATTTTTACCATTGATTCTATGCCATATAAGACGAACATACAAAATACACAACACTTGTGCATCATGGCTGCTCCTACTGCTTTGAAGAAGACTGCTGCTCCAGCTGCATCTACCCCAGCTGCCGCTCCTGCTGTGTCTGTGCCAGCTCCTGAGGACGACGATGAGGTGCTGATTGATGCCTCTGGCGCCGTGGGCGCAGGGGAGGAATCCAGCAAGGAGGCCGAGAAGAAGACTGAGACCCATGGCGTCGTGCTAGACGTTGAGGGTAAACCACGTTTCTCGTCTGCTGCTAAGTCTGGCGAGCGTGTCAAGATTGAGAACAGAAAGGTTCCAGTTCCCCCACACAGAATGACGCCGCTGAAGAACTGCTGGCCAAAGATCTACCCACCTCTCGTGGATCATTTGAAGTTGCAAGTCAGAATGAACCTGAAGACTAAGACTGTGGAGCTGAGAACGTGGGCCAAGACCACTGACCCCGGTGCTCTTCAAAAAGGTGCTGACTTCATCAAGACCTTCACTCTTGGTTTCGACATTGACGATGCCATTGCGCTGTTGAGATTGGACGATCTGTATATCGAGACATTCGAGATCAAGGATGTCAAGACGTTGCAAGGCGACCACTTGGCGCGTGCCATTGGTCGTATCGCTGGTAAGGATGGTAAGACCAAGTTTGCCATTGAGAACGCCACCAGAACCAGAATCGTGCTGGCTGACTCCAAGATCCACATTCTAGGTGGCTTCACACATATAAGGATTGCCAGAGAGGCTGTTGTTAGTTTGATTTTGGGTTCTCCACCAGGAAAGGTTTACGGTAACTTGAGAACTGTTGCGTCAAGAATGAAGGAGAGATACTAGGGAACGGGTTAAAGGTCTGCATTATTATTCTGTACATTAGCGTCAATTAATGAAAACTTCGTATGACAGTGCGATGGAATAGAGCTATTAGGAGACCTTGTTGCCCCTCCTTATTTGGGGTCTGCAAGGAGTCTCAGATAAGATCTCAGCAGAGCCTGGTTGGTGCCTTGCCTTGTCATCTTGTCATGCACTACATCATCGTACAGCAAAAGAAGAATCAAATGTTCGAAATGAGGGGGGCAAGGAGACGCGCTTACTTAGCGAAGCGTTGTATCTCATGCACAATGACAGCACCGTTTTCAAGGGGAGAAAAAAAAAACCAAGAGCTAAGAATAGCACCTGCAGTAACGCGCAGGTGCCGTTGGTGGCAAAAAAAAAAAGACCTGAGCGCCTTTGGAGGCAAGATCCCAACACTTTGCAGTGGCTTGGGGAGGGGGGACGTTGTTAAAAATAGGCATTACGGCAGTGGTGAAGTGGGCCGCTGACCAAATCCTGCGCTTGCGTTTGTTTGTTGTTTTTTTTTGACCTTGTTTACCTGATTCTGAAGTTATTGATTTGAGGGATTTGGGTTAACGGACCACTACCGAAAATCGCCTGCAGGACTTGAGCGTTTCGGGGATCGTGGGGAAAGGAAAAAAAAAAAAGTATATAAACGGTGGAGATTCTCTTTGGTCTCCCCCCAACTGTCTAACCAATTTCCCTCATCAGAAACAAACCCCCAATGAAGTTCACCACTCTCCTATCAACCGCTCTCATTACCTCCCTCGCCGCCGCTGACAAGGTCCAGCTCTTTGTCCGCTCCCAATCCCAAAACCTCAACATCTCCTCCATCAGCTCCATGCATGAGGGTGCCGGTATCAACTACCTTGGCTTGAGCTCCAACCTCACCGCGGGTCCAATTCTGGAGTACGATGCCACCAACGGTACTTTGTACCAAGAAATCCAAGGTGGTGGCGACCAAACCTTCAGATACTACCTCGGCCTGATGTCATCCACTGCGGACGGTGCCTTCCCATTCGTCGAGCTTGGTGTCCTTGACCCAGGTGTCACCTGGAGCACGCACAACGGCAGACTGGTTGCCTCCAACTGTGCCAGATTCTACGCGGCCATGAACGTCAACGACCCATACAACTACTCCAAGAAGCAGTACTTCCTTGGTCTAGCCACCCCAGATCAAATCAAGAAGACCAGTCAAAACCAAGTTGTCACTGGTGCCGACAGTAATTTCGTCGAAGTCGATGTCATCGCCGTCAATGTTGACGAGAACAAGACTGCCTTCTCCCAATTGTTCTTCTAGTTTGTTTCCTCGATGTTGTTTTTTGTTTTCCACGATTCACCTCCTCTACATGGCAATTGACGACTCTCACTTATGTTGTATTCCAAGATGTAGATAGAGAATGGCCAGCAATTCTTCCACAATCACCTCTCTGGTGCACATTCAGAACCCTAAACTTCCGGGCATGTCTATCCTTAAGAATTGGCGCCCCATGCCCTTTCGGTTCTCGAAAACAAATGTTAAAACCGCTGTCAAAAAGCGTAACATCAAACGATAATTATTTATTTTTTTTTTTGAAATGGCCCTAACACCGAGCCTGCTACACCAGGAACATTCTCAATAACATCGTTTATAGTCATTCCGCAACAGCATTAATATTTCGTAGCACGCCTCACGTCACTTACAACAAACCAGCCTTCTTGAACTCCTCAACCAAGCCTTGGCCCAATCTGGCTGGGGAAGGCTGGACCTTGACACCCGCAGCCTCCAAGGCCTTGATCTTATCCGTGGCACCACCCTTACCGCCTGCAACAATGGCACCGGCGTGACCCATTCTTCTGCCTGGTGGCGAGGATAAACCGGCAATGAAGGAGACAACCGGCTTTGGTTGGGCACGGGTCAAGTTATGCTGCTTTAGGAACTCGGCAGCCTCCTCCTCAGCGGAACCACCAATCTCACCAATTAGGATGATACCTTCGGTCTCTGGGTCGGCCAAGAACAAAGTCAAGGCGTCGATAAAGTTGGTGCCTGGGAATGGGTCACCACCGATACCAATGACGAGGGATTGGCCGAGGCCAGCCTTGGTGGTCTGGTCGACAGCCTCGTAGGTCAAAGTACCCGATCTGGAGACGATACCAATCTTACCTCTCTTGTGGATGTTGGAAGGCATGATACCAATCTTGCACTGCTCTGGGGCAATGATTCCGGGGCAGTTTGGACCAACCAAACGGGTCTTGGACTGGGTCTTGAGGATGTTGGCGATACGCAGCATGTCGTGTTGTGGGATACCCTCGGTGATGGCAACAGCCAGGGAGATCTCCGCCTCAATGGCCTCCTCAATGGCGGCGGCAGCGATGGATGGTGGGACAAAGATACCCGTGGCGGTGGCGCCGGTCTGGGCGATGGCCTCCTTGACAGTGGCAAAGACCGGTCTGCCAAGGTGTTCTTGGCCAGCCTTCTTTGGGTTGGTACCGCCAACAACGTTGGTACCGTATTCAATGGCCTGCTGGGCGTGGAACGTGCCCTGTTTACCAGTGAAGCCCTGGTAAATCACCCTGGTGTCCTTGCTGACCTTGAGGTTGTTGATGGTGTCGGCATACGAGGCGCGGGCGGCGGAGGTCGAGAAGCGGCGGGCAGTGGTTCTGAGCATTGCAGGCAGTGGGTTCAGCGTTTTATGGAAAGAGACGGGTTTGAGAAAGGGGAAGAGAAAGAGTTTGTTGATGATTTTTTTGTTTGCAAAGCCATCGCTCCCACGGATTTTTGGGCAATCTGCAACCACCGCGTTTGTGGTGTAAAGAGGGGTGGGCATGAAAAGAAAAGAAAAAAAAAAAAACGGGAGGAGGAGAGTTCTTTTGAAAAGTGAGGATCTTTCCAATGGCCAGTTAGGGGAAGAGTAAAGTATGGCTCTGTGCTACACAGCCCCCTGTATGTGTAGAAACTTTCCCAACATTTCCAAGGCCTTGTCCCTATCCCACGGCTCCCACATAAAAAGAAAAAAAAAAAAAAAAACACCCAGCAGGCCATCACCAGATTATCAGAACCGTTTTGAGCCGCATTTCTGCCATTTGGCGCCGGGCAAAAACAGAAAGTGTCACTGGTAGGGCCACGCTCGGGTGGAGCTACAGTAACAAAGAAGAAAAAAAAACCGGGAAAATGTACCCGAGGCAAACCGGGAAGCTTGCCCCTCGCTAACTGTTTGAGAGTGTGCACAATGGTAACGACCTGTCCTTCATTGTCTTTTTGTTGGAAACACCTGATCGGAACCTCTTTCGCAAATGGCGCTCTCTATCGCGGACAGCTGGAGAAAACTGCTTCAGAGCCACAAGCTTGTTCATGACCCGGGCAGCCCCTCTTTGACCTCCACACTTGGGGCCAAGGTTGTCGGCTCAGAGGACAATGTCAAAACCTTGACACAATCAGAGGCGACCACCTGTGTGTCAGAGATTGAAGCCATACGGGTCTATGAGAAGGCACCAATGACAACGTCGACGGCAGAAATGCCCCCTTCAACTGATTTACAAGGCTCTGATTGAAAGAAAGAACCCGATATCTAGTTACCCTACCAATCCAAGAAGTCACACTTGTTGCAAGATTTGTTGCAACAACGGGGCAAGGACAGTATGCCTTCCATTTGAGAGCCCCTAGGCAAGGCTGACTGTGTCTCTGGAATCCAAAAAAACGCTTGGACATACGAATGAAGGCACCATTGGTTTCTGGTCTCTGCTGTTTACATAAGTGCTCTATATTTAATGACATAATCCACGTAAAACTTAAAAACCAACTGTGTGCGAAATGCGCGCCCTTTGCAAAAGATCCACGTCTCTGTCAAACATCACCTCCCAGCATTTGCATCTGCTCAAAGGACATGCCCGAAACATTGCCCTCATCGCCGCAAACAGCTGACGCAACGCCTGGCTTCGAATCACCAGCGACAGCTGACTCAAACGCCACCGATGCCGCCACATCAACACCTGCCCCGCCAAAGAAGCTCAAGAGAAGCACCACTCAAACGGGGAAAAAAGTGAGCGCAGAGGTCCTTGAACGTCGTCGTGCTGGAAGGCTAAAAGCTGCTGAGACAATGGCCCGTAAGATCAAAAATTCTGGTATCGAGAGACGCGACAATCCGTTGAAGTACTCAGTCTTTGAGACCTTGACCTTGATCAACCAGAAAAACTATTTCACGGACTACCTAAAGAAAGATGACCAGTCATTCATCCTCAGAGAGAGAAGACAGCTTAGATTGAACAAGATCAAGGCAAACCAAGAGAAAAACTCGGCCACCCCAGCCGCTGACGACGAAGAGGCAGACGACGGGGACGAGGACGAGGATGATGATGACGAAGTGGAAGGCGACGACGAAGAGGCCAACGCTGAGCCTGACGTTGAGAAGAAGGTGAAGAAAAGAGCCGGCTCCAACATTGTGGTTATCCATCCGGGCTCTAGAAACTTGAGAGTCGGCCTTGCATCGGACATTTACCCAAAGACTGTTCCTTTTGTCATTGCAACCCCTGGCAAGCTCAACTCTCAGCCACTCAAGGACATTACCCTCACACAAGAACAACTGTTGAGACAGGAGCGTGAAATGGAGGCCCTGCATAGAGACTTCAAGGAGAGAATGAAATATTACAAGAGACGTGTCTTGCCCAACTCCAATGAGGTGGCAGCGAACTTCAACAAGAAGGCCCAACCTGAAAAGATCTCGGAGATCAACGATATTCATCGTCAAGAGTACATTAGGCCAAACCCACAAGACGCATCCAAGTCCTATTTTGGAGACGAGGCCTTGAGATTGGACTCTAAAGAATACAGACTCCGTTGGCCGTTGCTCACAAACGGTATCTTCAACTATGAGGAGTACGAATCCCCGGAGGAGTTGGTTGGTGAAATCCAGCAAGTTATCCTGCACACTTTGCAGAACAACTACAACATCACCTCAGGGAGTGGCCTGAACGTTGTCCTAGTGATTCCAGATATCCATGACAAGCTCTACATTGAGACCTTTATCCGCCTCCTGCTCCAGTTGGGATTCATCGGCGTTGGTATCATTCAGGAGTCATTGGCCGCCACATACGGAGCTGGTGTCACTCAGGCCTGTGTCATTGATATTGGCGCCCAGACGACAAAAGTTGCATGTATTGATGACGGTATGATCGTTCCTAACTCCAGAGTTGTGTTGAACTACGGCGGTGATGACATCACCAGGCTGTTTTACAAGCTCCTGAAGGAGAACTCATTCCCAATTGAGTTTGATGAATCCAGTGGCGATGACTGGAAACAGCTTGAGCAGTTGAAGGAGAAGTTCATCACTTTCCAAGATGCAAACATCACTGTCCAGCTTTACAACTTCATCAAGAGATACACCAACAGACTTTCGGAGAAGTATGAGTTCAAGGTGTTTGATGAAGTGATGTTGTCCCCGATGGCTTTGTTCTTCCCAGGTGTCTTCACGAAGCCAGCTGGTTTTGAAGACAATGAATTTACCTCTCTTTCCTCCGTTGACATCTTCACTGGTGAGTCTAACGATCCGACTTCAACTACACAAAAGAATGCTCGTGAACATAACCTGTTCTCAAACAAGACGGACTTTGAGACGTTGAAAGATCTACTGAGCCACGAGTTTGCTGACGCTGGAGACTCCATTGCTAAACCAGCCCTCGCTGAGCTCGAAAAGATCATCATCCAGAGTATTGCAAACGCATCCCGGGCCGATTTCTCAAAGATGAAGGTTTTCTATGAAAACTTGCTAATTGTTGGTGGCTCATCCAAGATCGAAGGTTTGGACTTGATGCTCACAGACAGAATTAACATTTGGAGATCCAAGATCTTGTCTTATGCTCAGGCTGCTGAATTTTTCAAAACTTGTGACAGTATCATTGCCAATTTTGAGAAAAAACACGAGCTGTCCAAGTTGCCTGCTGATGATTCCAACTTGCCCAAGCTTCAGGAAGATTTGGACAAGCTTCTTTCGGATGAGCTAGAGACGTTCCTTGAGTCATCCAACAACACACTCTTAAATGTGGAAGTACTACCAGCTCCTAGAGAAATTGACCCATCTATTTTGACATGGAAAGGTGGTGCTGTCTTTGCCAGATTGAAAATCATGGAGGAGCTTTGGATCACTGAACGTGACTGGAACTTGCTCGGAAGCAGAACTCTGCAACACAAACTGTTGTTTAACTACTAGGTGACATGCTTGAACGATCCAATCACTGTAAAATTTAAGGCTAATCGTGAACACCTTACTTCTTCCAACGTTCTAGAAGAGATAGATGAATGTTAAACAATCATACTATTGAACTGGTCGTGAAAGTGGAAGAGCTGACATTAGCTGTCTGACAAACAAAATTGTGACTCAGTGTACTGTATCATTCAGTACTTTGAATCATATATAAATTCGCAGATGAATATCGCAGCGGCGAAGATATGAGTTAAATTCTATCTACAAGATCGTACGTAAAGCTCCCCAGAAAACAAGATCAATATGATTAGTTTTCGCCCTACCAGCGCCTACTGGACGCGTTGCTTATACTACTCGCTCTTTTTGAAAAGGCTTGCGCCGTTCCTATAAAGAATTGTACACTTAATACGCTGTTACAATCATAAAATATAGCTGCGCGGGCGCCCGAATTGAAATGCCGTCGTATAGCCGGCGGTATTGAAACTGCGCGTGCAGACGATGTCGTTAATATTATTTTTGAAAATAATCACAGTGTATTATTGCGTGAGTATCGTCCTAGTAAGTCTAGTTCAACAAATTATGGTATAACGTTCTTCTTATTAACCTATTCAGTACATAATTCAGCAGCAGCGTCGCTCTAATAAATCTCCAGCGCTTATTGCAGCCACGTGTATCTCCTCACTTAGTCCCACGCCAGTACCCAATACAGTGGCATTGCTAGATCGTTACCCTACTCGATACAGACCTCAAACGTCGCCGTACGATGTTGGATCGCGCTGTGGACCGGTAATGCAATTCGCGTCGGTGGCGCCTGCACTCATGCAGCTAGGTGATCTATAATAAATATAATTTAATAATGTATGGCAGCTCGTGTTGTATTAAAAGTTTGGCTGATCATGGTATTAAAGGGGATACTGCCGCTGAACTACGTACTGATTTGTTTCAGAAAAGAGAAGCTATTATTGAGCCACTAGTGGACTGGGAACGAAACTCGTTCATTAGTACAGACCAAATCTGATTTGCAAAGAAAGTTTTATTGATATTACATGAACTTACCTTGGGATGTGCGATATATCGACCAGGAACGAAACTCGTTAATGAATACATGTGGCTAGCCTAATATCTTTGATGACCGTGTAAAGCACCAGCCGCCATGTTATCCTCTTAGGTTAGAACTTAGGGAACTGCTCCTACAATTTTGAAGTAGTTTCATAGAGAACTGAACCGATCAATTAATTAATCAATTTGAATGACGGAAAAGAAACATGCGAGAGTATTTATTGATTGAAAAATAAAAATATAAAAAATAAAGCGACCCTACGCAGGATCGAACTGCGGATCTTACGATTAACAGTCGTACGCCTTAACCAGCTTGGCCATAGAGTCTCGCTTTTCCCCAGAAAGGCGTTTTGAAAAAACCCGCAAGCAAATAGACTAAAGTGTGATCTACGCATTCGCGCTAGCGCATGAACCGAACGAAGCAAGGGGAATAGTCCCCGTTTGAGAGAAGAGGAATTTGACCAACGAACTGGATCGAGTTCCATAGAAAAGCACACGGGCAAAAAAATAAAATGCTCTCACTCAGAGTCGAACTGAGGATCGCCACATTACTAGTGTGGCGCCTTACCAACTTGGCCATAAGAGCTGCTATTGCTTGTTGCTAGGATTCATGATACCACGATCGGGTCCAGCTTGGGAGTTTACATTGAGGTAGCTGCATAGAAGTATTCTCATGAAGAACAATCAAGAGGGGAAGCACCGTTGGGGGAAGGGAGTAGATGAGGAGCTGAATGATCAGCTGCCTCCTCTGTTGCCTGAAAATCGGATGACCAGATGGAGCTAGCTTCTGTTGAAGCCTTTATGACATTGGAATATTTGAAGAGAGTGTTTTAGTTAGTTTAGAGAGATAGTTGAGAGTAAGCAAGCAATACAGAGTAAGAATCTTTACATCATCCTTAGAGCGAAAAGGCCGAAGCTCCGTATTGTTAATACTAGCTAAGTCACACCTGACCGTTTACAGTTGTGTGGTCGAGATCCCTAGCTAAAGTGGCCAAGTGGGGTTCCCAGTTTGGTATTGAAAGGACCGAGGACCTTGACTGGTTAGCTAACTGTATAGCAGGAAACAGGTCTTTATTGTTTGTCTTTTGTACTCAACCGCCGCAACGGAAGTGACTCAAGCCGACGCTCATAAAAGATTCAGTGAACTTTCAGTGCTACTATTGAGATGATTTGAGACAATGTCGAATATTGGTGGTTCTGTTTTCGAACAGTTTGAGATCGATAGTGATCCATTCTGATTTGACATTTGTCCACTCTTATCGATCTCTTTTCCCAAGAAAAGGTCTGACGATAATGACAGATTTCTGCTACCCAGGACTCATCAAAGGATGGGCATGCCTCGATATCAGGCACCATATAAAATCATGATTCACCAACGTCACAATACCAACCCATGGAAGAGGCAATTGGAGGAGTAAAAGACGGGACTTTCTGATAGAGTAGATCTTTGCGAGGCGGAGTCCGTACTTCTAAGTATTGGAATTGTATTCATCGGATTTGATTGCCGTAGATAAATGGACAGGGTCCCGAGTTCCGACTCAAACCTCAAAGCCCATCTCTTGAGTTCAGCTCTTGACACATGTCGAAAAGCTTGTCAGGCTCTTCGACCTTCTGTTGATAAAGCCAAGCCAAGTCTCAAGGGATTCGGAAGGTGGGCCACTGATCAGTTTCGCCACTTTAACATGACCCACAACAGACAACCTATCCCTGCATAAAATCACATAGCAGGAACGTGGTTTTTCTATAGACTATTAGTTGTGCCCCCCCC
>JAJMKO010000031.1:0-61181 GCA_030569275.1 [Candida] sanyiensis | reverse complement strand
GACCTGTCCGATACTCGGAGTACTGAAGACCAGCTCTGATTGGCTGAAGGGATAAGAACACCTCCTAAAAGTCTAAAAATGTCTCAATCGATTTGAGCCCGCAGCATTATCGTCGAAGCTCCGGTGAACCTAATGGGCATTACGAGCCTTGTGAAACACCTGGGGAATGCACACACATTCCCACACACATACAATCTGTACTCGACGGCCGGACCCGCCGGACCTGCCGATGAGAGTCGCAAGAGGGCCAAAAAAACCCTGGGCCTGGGAAAGAAAAATAGGCCGGTCTGTCCGGTGTGTGTGTGTGTCTCTCTCTCTCTCTCTCTCAATATGCCGGCCGTTTTTGCCGGGATCTTTTTGCATGAGCTGACAACTTCTGCAGCGATACCCGCTGGGCAACCGTCAACCGCTACAGTCTAGTCACGGTAAGTCAGCGGATGGCGATCGAGAGCTCTCGATTGGGGCAAATATTGGCGTGTTGATGGGGTACTAAAACGTGCGGCAGCTGGGGGCAACGGTGGGGCGTGCATGAATTGGGATGACCCCAACAACCTATCAAAGAAACTTAGTGGATCGGCTCCACTGTTCCACTATATAAAAACCGAGTGTCCTTCTCCACACGGACTACCCTCAACGATCAAGCCACAAAAAAAAAATGTTGAAACACATTGCAAAGAGACAACTATCCACGGCCAGGGCCCTCGTCTACGAAGCCCCGGGCAAGAAGGCCTTGAAGCAGGTTCCTTTCCCAAAGATCCAATTCCCAACTGATGCCATTGTCAAGCTCTCTGGCACCACCATTTGCGGCACTGATCTACACATTTTGAAAGGTGATGTCCCAGAGACCCTGCCGGGCACCATTCTGGGCCACGAGGGTCTGGGTTACGTCCACTCCGTTGGCTCCAAGGTTTCGCAGTTCAAAGAGGGTGACAAGGTCTTGATCTCCTGTGTCACTGCCTGCGGCGAGTGCGCTTACTGCGCCAAGAACTTGCAGTCCCATTGTCTCGACGGTGGCTGGATCCTGGGTCATACCATTGATGGCACCCAGGCGGAGTACGTCAGAATCCCACACGCGGACAGATCACTGTACAACATCAAGCCTTACGAGGGCAAGGTCTCCGACGAGGCTCTATTGATGCTGAGTGACATCCTGCCAACTGGCAACGAGATTGGTGCCGTTGCTGGTAAGATTGAGGAAGGTGACATTGTGGCAATTGTTGGTGGTGGCGCTGTTGGTATCTCCGCATTGATTGCTGCAAAGACCTTCAGCCCGGGAAAGACCATTGTCATTGACTTTGACAACGAGAGATTGAGAATCGCCAAAGAGGAGTTCGGTGCCGACATCACCATCAACCCAGCCGAGGTTGGCGACATCAAGGAGGAGATCTGCAAGATCTCTTCTGAGTTCAACATCAACTCCAGAGAGGGTCTCCAAGACGGTGTAGATGTCGCCATCGAGGCCGTTGGTGTCCCAGCCACTTTCCAAACCTGTCAGGACATCATTGCTCCAGGTGGACGTATCGCCAACGTTGGTGTCCACGGTGTCAAGGTTGACTTGCAATTGCAAGAGCTCTGGATCAAGAATATCAACATCTCCACTGGTTTGGTCTCAGCCAACACCACACCTCAATTGCTGGAAAAGATTGACCAAGGCACTTTGAACCCTGTCAAGTTGGTCACCCACAAATTCAAGTTTGATGACATCAAGAAGGCCTACGAGGTCTTTGCCAGCTCCGCCAAGGAAAAATGCATCAAGGTCTTCTTGGAGTTTGACAAGTAATGTGTAAACTTTTTAAGGTATTGAATATATGCACATAAAGTTGATCTTTGAATATAGCGATTCTGACCTGGGGTGGGTTCGTTTGTTCTCAAACGACATTATTACATCAGCTTAATATAGGAGGATAGTAAAAAAAAAGAACAATGGTCCCTAGCAGGATCGAACTGCTGATCTTGGCGTTATTAGCACCACGCCTTAACCAACTGGGCCAAGGGACCGGGATTGTTAACGCTAAAATCTGCACAAATGTATGATGGTGAAGGACAAGAAAACAGTCAACAGTCTAGTCTACCTTGTGCTTTACAATCTTGCTATACACGGACACCCAGACGACAGCATGAGGACATGAATTGAAGAGAGCCACAAATAGATAGGCCCAACCTTTTTTTGACACAGTTCTCTCATCAAAGCGAATCGGAATGGAGAACACGAAGTGCTGGAATCGAAGTACCTCAAGGAACGGCGGACCTTAGTTGCTCGCAAGGAGATTGAAGTGAGCCCTGACGAAAAATCTTCTTTTTATATGTTACTCACGTATACTTAATGATTCTCTTTTTCTACGTGCGCCCTTTATTTCAACTGTCGACTTTCTGAATCATTTTGACTCGTGAACAACTTTACGAACGCACTATACGTTACAACGCCACAAAATATAATACAAACTTTATTACTTGGTTGAACACTAAGTCTATATAGCCTCTTTACTTCTTTGGTCTTTTGTGGGCATTGCCACCAACAGAGACGGACTCTCTTCTCTCATGGTTCAACAAGGCGTAAACCCCAGAGTTATTATTTCCTTGAGAAGAGGCACTCGAACTCGCGGCTAGAGCCTGCGCCAAGTTTGGATCCTGTGGTGCAAATTGAGGTGGGACAGGAACTGAAATATGTCCACTCTTTTGCTCACTGCTATAATCAGGGAAACTTGGTGACACAGAGATGCGACCTAAACCAGCTGCATTGAGGAGCCTTGTGTTGCTTGACTTTGGCACATCCTCTTGTGAGCCCACAGATTTCGGCATCGAGCGAGGAAGACTGTCATAAGCGAGCCTATCGGCAATTGAGTTGGAGTTGTGACGCTTGCGGTTGATCTCTTCGGACACAGGTCGATATGGTTGGGGTTGAGCTGGACCAGAAACGCAGCCCATTTGCTGGTCCCTTGGCGGATATTGTTGGTGTGGATGCTGGTGTTGAGCATGGAACTGTGCTTGTTGTTGGAGATGTTGCTGGTAATGGGCGTACTGTGTTGGTACGCCATCATGAGGTGAAGGAGGGTAGCTAGTGGCGCCTGATGGGGTTGGCGATCCAATGTGTTGCTGCTGTTGGGATGGATGCTGTGCGTATGAATTATAATCGGCAAAGTAACTGTTTTGGCTCACCATTGGGCTTGTTATGGAGGTATCTTGATTGGATGTTGGACCCGAGGTAGAGCTGCGGTGAGCACTTGCTGGTGATTGTGGGGCAGGTTGCAGAGGATCGTAGAGTATTGACATATTTCTTGGTCTACTTGCCGTGGAAGACTTGCGGGAGCTGAACGGATCGTGCACAATCTGGCCCATCTTCACTTGACTAGACCTCTTTGAGGTTGGATATGGATATGGGTAAGGAATGGGGCCGTTTGGATCAGCGGACGACTGTGGTCCTGTGCCTGAGTATTGTGACTGTTGTCTATTTGGTGGCTGTTGGTGTTGTTGCTGTTGAGGACCAGGGACTAGATGCTGAGGTTGGGAGGTCACTGAAGATCTTGGGATCTGCTGATTCATTTGGTAGGAGGGGGCAAATGCCACCTTGAACTGATCAAAGTCCTTGTTCACGGCACGCTGGAGGATGGATGAACGGAACTTGGCAATGTCAGCCTCAGCCTCTATCAAAGCGGTATCAACAGGTGATAGATTGGAGCCAGGAGATGTGAGAGCATCCTTCTCGTTAAGCTTGTTAGCGTTGATCACACCCTGAACAATGTCGATCAAATGCACCATATCCAGGTTTGTTCTTCTCAGGTCCTCCATGGCGTTATCATAGCGCAGTTGCAAACGGGCATGTTCATGTCTCAGTGCAGCCAGACTGTGACCTAGCTCGGCCAATCTCATGCTCAAGATCGGATCCAGGGATGCATTGCCGTTGGCGTTCTTTGCGTCGTTGTTGACTTGAGTAAGGTCAGAGTAGGAGTTGGATCTCTCTGTTTCTGAATCGGATGCGCCCGAATCACTGTGAAGATTGCCTCTCTGGGACTGCTTGGAAGAGCGACGTTTGATAGTTTTCAGACTGTCGACATCGCCTTTACGGAAGCTGCCTGAGCTGTGCTTGAACTCCCACAGCGGCACCTCTGAGTCACCCGTGCTGTCGGCGCTAACCTTGTGGAAGCCGTACATGTTCAGCTGACGGATGAAGGATGCGACGTTTGTGTGTTTGAAGTACTGTGCGAGGGCCTTGCTGAACTCCTCACCGGGTGCGATCAGGAATGAGTCGTTGTTCGGCGACCAGTAAATGAGGTGGGTGAGGTCGGGGTCCTCCAGCATGTTGTAGAGCTTGTGGATGAACACAGTGTGGAGACCCTTTGTGTTTGTGGGGAGATGTGCGGGCTTTGATTCCTGCTGCTTCTCCTCGTCCTGCTGTTTGTCGTGTGGCGCAGGGCTTTCTGGCTTGACTGCCATTGGTGTCGTCCCCGCTGCTTGTCGCTGAGGACCAGCGGAGTTTGGCAACTGGGCAGAGGTGGCGGGGCCAGCTGGCGCAAGGCTCGAGGAGACTGCGGCGGTTGTGGGCACTAGCGGTGACTGCAACTGTGGAGAGATCCCAGCTGGTGCAGATTCGTTGTGCATTTGCCCTGGGATTGCCCTGATGGAGTGATTGATTGATAAACGGGATTCGGTCTCAGAAAGAGTGGGAGCGCAAGAGCAGAGTTCAGTGCGGGCTGAGAGACGACCGGTGCAGGGATATCTGGAACACAAACAGCAGCAGAGAGAGGTTTCTGAGGGAGCGGCTTCTGGGGTTGTTGTTGTTCCCAGCCCTGGAGAGTTTTGGCAAAAGGGTCGCTATGTACCAAAAAAAAAAAAAAAAAGCGGGAAAGGCGGTATCTGCTGCTGAAAGTAGACTCGACAGCAGCTAGCGAGGGCAGGAGGAAAACTGCTTGTCTGGAGCCTTTTAATGCTAATGTCAAGTTCTTTTGGAACAAGTTTAAAATTGCCGCTAAAGTTTTGAACGTTGGGCGGGTTTTAGAAAAATTGGGACAAAATTTTGGCTGAGGAACCTCAAAATTGATTACAGGGAAAAAGCATACCGACATAACCAAGAGCCCAAAAAAAAAAAAAAAAAAAAAAAAAAAAAAAAAAAAAGGAAAAACAGATGAAATTAAACTGGACCGAGCGCTGAGGGCATACACCGGCGAGGGGCTGAATACCAGGACGCGGCTCTGCACTGATGCGCGCGATGCCCTTTTTGTGCATAGGGCCCCCGGACTTCGATTGCCGGCCAGTGGACTGACTGTTTTGGAAGTAACTCCGCCATCTGCTCCAAGATGCTGATTGTACAACGGGGTGCCGCCGAGAAAGGTTATACCCGATATGAGTTTGAAAGCTTTCTTATAAAGCTGCTGGCAGGGCAAACCCTGTGATACTCCACAATCCCCGCCGGGGGGCAGAACATCGGTATGGATCTTACTTTCTTCGTACAGGAACCCTGTTCTCGAATTTCACCCGACATGCATGCACTGCCAGCCATCTCCACGGGCACTTCGCAAAGTCGTACATTTTGCGAGAACCTCCATCCTTCCCAAGCCAAGGGAGGGGGGGTATATCTACCAATTCCTTGACTTATGCCACTCTATTTACGTCAACACCGTGTGGCACGCGCCCTGGGCCCTTTTGCAGGAACTGGAGCATGTCCATGCCCGCATCTTCGGCAGCACTGCATTCAGCTAAACCCGCTCTGACAGTGTTCGCCGTGCCCGGCACAGTCGGTGCCCGCCGCCAAGAGCCCACCAGTGACTGCTCTGACCTGTCAAACAGTCCGTTATTGCTCAGAGATCCCTCCGTGTCTGCGGCGGCTGCCGCATGTCCGCCCGCTGCAGAGATCTGATCCGAATCAGAGGCACTGCTGACGGCACCGCTGGCGCTTTCACCCTCCTCGTAAAACAACTCGTCCTCTTCCAGAGAAGTCACGCCGTTTGATAGGAGCTTCGTTGCGGTGAAGTTCCACGGTCGCTCAGTGACGACAAAGATGATCGTGTCGACACTGCAACTGAGTGGTAGCATCATCGACCTCATCAAACGCAGGGCAAAGGGGTTCTGCTTGTTCCGGTAAATGTACCAGATCTGTGAGACAATAGTTGGGATCCAGATCAGACAGTAACCGACAGGATAAACCATGAGCCTCTTGAGCTCCTTCGTGGCCACCTTCAGCCTCGCCTCCTGTGATTTCGAATGCGAATTGGCAATGTCCATCAACTCCTTTTGCAAATTGGAGTCCAGGTTGAACTCTGCCTGCAACTGAGAGGCCGCCTCTTTCTTATTCGATGAAACTTTGTAAATCAGTTCCTTGTCTTTTCTCAAACTTCGAAACTGCAATGCAAGGTATATCAAAATGGCCGTGTAAATGATCGAAATGGCAACAACATTGAAGAACTTGAACAGCATGTTGTTGATGAGCCGCTTCCAAATCGGGTAAACTGGTACTGTGCAGGCAAAGTCCTCGTTGTAATGGCCATCCCCAACAAACACCAAACCGGCAGCAATGAGCCCATAGGAGAAGAAAACAGGCCCTAGCCATCCTCGTACCCTAAAGACGCCACCTTCAGTGACGTAAATCGCCCTCGTCTCCTTATCGTAAAACAAATGTCCTATCGTTGGTGTCAATTGGCACAGCAGCACCCTTTTGGCATTCCTGACAACGGTCCTGAAAAGTAGCACCCGACGGCGATAAGTTTTTGACAGGCAGGGGAAGAAGATCATCACTGCACTATGCACAGCAAGACACAGGATCAACCAGTCCGCGTTGTAGGCACAAAAAGCGGTAATGAAACCGAAACCGTCGCAAAACTGGTTCCCGCCTTTGAATCGGGGATCCAGCAGCTCAGTGATGGATCCGAGCCTCAAGACACCAATGCAAAAGTAGCAAAGTGCCTTCAAGAAGTCCCACATGACAAGTCCCAGAAGGAGTTGTAACCTGAACACCATCCGTCGTCTGGCATCCATCCTCATCCATAAAGTGACAGCAAGCAATCCCATAAAAACACTCAGTAGGGAAAAGACGAGTTGAGCAATGTGGAACGCCCGAATCTGGGCCACAGAGTACGAGCTGTAGTACACGCTCTCGTTGGCATTCACGTCGCTCATGGTCGGGTGCCGGTCGAGCAGGTTCCACGCTTTGTTCCATGAAATGACCAATCACTGCTCATTAGAGCGAGCGGCCTCTTGGAACAAAGTTTCAAAGTTTCCCAGCGTACGGTTATCCAGTGATTGCTGAACGCGGGTTTTGGCCAAGATAAAGCCTCGGGGCACCCCCCCCCCCCCCAAAAAAAAAAAAAAAAAAAAAAAAAAAAAAAAAAAAAAAAAAAAAAAAAAAAAAAAAAAAAAAAAAAAAAAAAAAAAAAAAAAAAAAAAAAAAAAAAAAAAAAAAAAAAAAAAGTGACACATAAAAAAGAAGGGACCTAAATAAAACTACAACGCATCCAGGGTTAATAAGTCATAAAATGGGTCATTAACATTTTGGCAATTACCAGTCATTAAGTTTTTTTCGTGTCATTATTCTGTGGGCCCCTTGTTCAAGAAGTCGAGGAAGTCCATATTATTCCCAGTAGGTTCGCTTTCTCTTCTGCTGCTGGCCTCGTCTTTGCCAACGCTGCTCACCTCTGTCGCCACCGGTGGTGCAGATGATTCCATTTCTTCCATGTGCTTCAGGGAGTATCGCCAAGGTTTTTCTCTCGACAGGAAGAAGAGTGTGTCGACAAGGCAACTCAAAGGAACTGTGATGCCTCGCATGACACGAAGTGCATACGGGTTGCTCCTGCCTTGGTAGATGTAAAAAACCTGGGAAACCATGTTCGGTGTCCAGATGAATATGTAGCCCAATGGATACACCCAGAATGTCTGTAGTTCCCTAATCGCACTGTTGAGTTTCTGCTCGTGCACATCGCTTCTGGCAATGTCCATCAGCTCTTTTTGCAAATTGCGACTAAAGAGCCCCTTCGCGTGGGATTCTGCGGACGATGTGGTCGCTGACTCAGAGCTGTGATATATGCTCTCCTTGGCAAGCCGGAGCTTCCTGTACTGCACGGCTAGATAAATCATTATCGAACCGTAAATGATGCAGATCGCGATAACGTTAAACCATTGGAACGCCATGTTGTTGACTATTCTTTCCCATGTTGGATAGACAGGAACTGTGCATGCAAAGTCAGAGTTGTAATGGGCGCCATTCAGGAATACTAGTCCTGAGAATATGAGCCCACAGCTGTAGAAGATGGCATAGATATAGTATCTGCACCAGAAAATACCGCCTTCCCTGACGAGTATGATTTGTGGGTCGGGGGAGAAGAAGATGTTGAAACCCGGTGGCTTCCGCCGGAGCAAGAGCATCTGATTGATGTTGTGAAAGAAGACTCTGTACCTGAAGACACGTCTTCTGTAAGTGCGGGCTAACTTGGGGCAGAACACCGTTAGGCCGTTGTGGATAGCAAGCATCAGGATCAGCCAATCAGAGTTGTAACTGGTCATCGAGATCAGGAAGCCAAAAGAGTCGCACAGGGCAAAGTTGAGTTCCACTTCAGGGTCTCTGAGCGTACGCATAGAAGCGAGTCCAGTGATGCTGAGAACCATGTAGAGAAACGCCTTGAGGAAATCCCATGCGATGATGGTGGCAAGCAGGTGCAGTCTGAACGTCATGCGTCGTACCGGTACCATTCTGAAGAAGAGGCAGAGACCGAGAACACCCGTTCCCGTGCTGATGGTGGCCACAGCGATCTGGACAATGAACAAGGTCCTCACTTGAGAATCGTTGTACTGCCGCATGAACACGTTGGAGCCTCCTTGCTGGAACATCGTGCTGTTGCCAGACGCTCCCCTGGCCATGGCTGCAGTGGTATGAGTGTGTGGGGGAGTGGTATGTGGTGGAGGAGTAGGAAAAATGAAGAACAATGTAGAGGGTTGGCTCTTCAGGTTCAAGCCTTGGTTAGTGTCATTTTCTTGCCCTTCCGAAATATAATCTGCTGTCGGAAATTGCATCTGCCCCGCTGTCCGCTTTGGGGGCATGCCGCGTTTTTCCGAGAAACTATCGTGGCCCAACCAGTCACCAACAGCCGGCGCCTCCCAGGCTGCAATTTAAGGTTAAAGTTTGCCAACATACCTGTGCATTTCCCCTACGTTTTCGTCATCTTTTTTTTTTTTTTTTTTCTTTTAAGATTATTACTATAGTAAACGTGCTTGTTTAACTTGATGGACCTTCCTTTAGGATGTCCATGAGGTCAAAATTGCCCTCTGTACTATCGGTTTCCAGCACCTTAGTTTCTCTACTCGGGCCCCATGAGCTGCCCGGCTCGTGAGTATCGCCCGGGTCGCTGCTGAACTCGGAGCTCAGATCGGGCGCCTCGTTCTCAAGGTATCCCTCCTTGTCCGTGAAGAACAGGCTCTCCTTCTGCTTTAGTTTTGCTGAAGTCGAATTCCACGGCTTCTCACGCGCGAGAAAGATGATGGTGTCAATGCAGCAGCTGAGGGTGACCGTCAACAGCCGTACCAGGCGCAAGGCCATCGGGTTGTCCTTGTTCCGATAGATGTAGAAAATCTGTGAGACGATGGCTGGCATCCAGATGGTGACATACCCCAAGGGGTACAGCATGAATGTCTTGAGGTCCTTCATCGCCGCGCGCAGTTGTTTTTCCTGTGTATTGTTGGAGCGCGAGTTGGCGATGCCCATGAGATCCCTTTGTAAATTGGAATCGAGATGGAAGTTCGAAGTGTCGAGGTTGTAAATCTTGGCCTTTTCCTTTTTGATCTTTCTGAACTGACAGAAGAGGTAGATGACGATCGATGTGTAAATGGAGAGGATGGATAAGACGACAATGTACTTGAGGACAAAGTCGTTGATGAGACGTGCCCAGACTGGTTTTGAAGGCACTGTGCACGAGATGTCCGGAGTGTAGTGACCTCCATTGATAAAGATGAGGCCACAAATGACGAGTCCCAGCGAGTACATCACTGCAGCAAGGTAAAAACGGGCCTTGAATATCCCTCCTTCCTTGATGTGTACCGTTTCGGTGCTGCCATGGTAGAGGATGTTCCACATCGTGGGCAGGAGTCTGAACGTGACAGCGAGCCATAGGTTGTGGAAGAGCTGGCGGAAACGGAGGACGTGTCTGCGGTAAGTTCTGGACAACTGGGGCCAGAAGATGACGATGCCGTTGTGAACAGCCAGTGCCAGAATGGTCCAGTCCGCGTTGTAGGCGCAGAAGGCGACAAAGAAGCCCAACCGGTCGCAGAAGCCGGGATCGAGTGGGATCGCCGGGTTGAGGAGGTTGTTGAGATCGTGTACTCGCAGTCCCCCAACCACCAGATAGAAAAATGCTTTGAAGAAGTCCCATATTATGAGGAAGAGCAGCAGTTGGAGCCTGAATATCATGCGGCGACGTGGGTCCATCCGGAACCAGAAGGTGAAACTGACGAGCCCGGAGATGATACTGACGCAGGCCATTGTCAGCTGGACAGTATGCAGCGTAATTATCTCGTCCCGCGAGTACTGGGGCATGTATACGTTACTGCGCGACATGGCGACCAGTTCTGAGCAGGGGTCTGAGTGTTTAGCCAGATACGTATTTTTTTTTTTCTTTCTTGTGTCTCTTTTTTTTTTTTTTTTTCTTTTCCCCGCCCGTTAAAAAAAATGCCGTCTTTTGACCCTCTCTGCCTAACTATTAAGGCTCTCTTCCTGCAAAAAAAAAAGATTCGTAGCGAGGAGCTGCTCTCTGCGTTTCTTTGGTAGGGGCATTACTAAGCTCCGACGAAATATTTGTCAGTACTTCTGTCGTTTAACTAGCCAGCGGCGGCTTTCAACAGTGTGCAAGTTTCGGTGTTTGAGAACTGAGCAATGAACCAGCGGTCCATGCAATTTAGATCGAGCTTGTCTCCTAATTCCGAATTTCGCTGTCCTGTCACCCGGCTGTTTTTTTGAGGGCCAAAAAAAAAAAAGATACCAATACGGGGAGCGCAGGCAACCAAGCATAAAAACTTCAACGCGTACACACAATTCGAGCACAACAATGAGTTACGGCTTCGATCCGAACTCACCCTGGACACAGCAGCACAATCTTGCTTTCAACTCACAGATCAACGTCGGCTACCCGCCGCAACAGGCGTTCACCCCGAACTCTGACGCCGCTTTCCAGACTGTCAGCAGGGAAGACTGCCAGCTTATGGAGAACCAGTTCTTCAACGAGTTCGCTCACGGTATCAAGCAGGAACACAAACCGGCTGACCTGAATGACTATGCTCTCCACAGCAACAGCTCCGACAACAGCTCGCCGTCTGCCTTCCTCAGCGTGCCGCTCTCTGCAAACGAGGTTGAGTCCATGAACCAACAGATCCAGTTAACTACCAACGAGGACCAGAAGTTGACGGAGGAGGAACTGGCCGACAGGAGAAAAGCCCAAAATAGAGCTGCCCAGAGGGCATTTAGAGAAAGAAAAGAGCTCAAATTGAAGGATCTGCGGGACCAACTGGACAAGTCTGAGACAGATAAAGAGGAGCTGCGGAGGCAACTGGAGGAGTTGAAGAGACAAAACATAGTCATCTCCACTGAGAACAAGCTCCTCCTTGAAGGCAGCAATAACAGCCACGTCAGCAGCAATGGCCAAGCATCGCACCTTCTGGCAGGCGTTGCCACCACCAAAGATGGCAGCTTCTCTTTCCCAGAGAAGAGCGACAAAGACATTGAGAACCAACAACGCTACTTCCTCACATCGAACCAGCTGTCGAACCCTGCAATCCCGTATGAGCTCAAGAGGCTCACCATCCCTGAGGTGTGGGACTACTTGGTTCAGCGCAATGAAACAAGCGACTTTGAGATTAATGAGATTATGGAGAAGATCAAAGGCTTGGAAGTTTGTCATGAAAGAGGCCCCGCATACCCAATAGTGCTGGTTGACAAGATGTTGCAGCAGCACTTGCAATGATTTCCATTCTTTGATTTTCCCAACCCTTTATTCTATGCTCTTTGTTTCTAAATTTTTTGTTGTTTTTGGTTATGGCTTGATACACTTTCATCTCACTCGGCGACTACTCAACGCAAGTTCCTAGCAGTTATTGGTTGTACATTACATACTCACTACTTGTAGAACTCGAACTTGTCCACCTCACTACCAGTCTTGACCTGCGCAGTGTACGCCTCTTCCAGGTCGCTCTGCAGAATCACATATCTGTTCTTTCTAACGGCCCTCAAACCGGCCTCCTGCATGATGGCAGCAATAATGGCACCGCTCAGCGGGTCGTTTCTGATAATCAGCGAGTCCAAGTCCACCTCTGGCGACAAGGACATCTTCGATGCAATGGTGGTGAAGATCAAACGACGCTCCCTTCTGTCTCTCAGGGATGGGAACTCAATCTTTCTGTCCAAACGACCTGGTCTCAAAAGGGCAGGGTCCAGCGTGTCAGCCCTGTTGGTGGCCATAATGACTTTGACATTGGAGGTCTGGTCGAAACCGTCCATTTGGTTCAGCAACTCCAACAAGATACGCTGCACTTCACGATCAGCACCGGTCTGCGCGTCGAAACGCTTCGTGGCAATGGCATCAATCTCGTCAATGAAAATAATGGATGGCGAGTTCTCACGCGCCAACCTGAACACGTCACGCACCATTCTCGAACCTTCACCGAGATACTTCTGCACAAACTCAGAGCCATTCACTCTGATGAAGGACGCGGAGGAGTTGTTGGCCACGGCCTTCACAAGCATTGTCTTACCGGTACCTGGCGGACCATACAGCAAAACACCCCTTGGTGGGTCGATACCAATCTGCTTGTACAAGTCAGCCTGTGTCAGAGGCAGCTCCACTGCCTCCTTAATCTCCTGTTTCTGCATATCTAGGCCACCAACATCGGCATATGTCACGTCTGGCTTCTCGTTCTCACCAAGGATAGCAATGCTGGAATCTGCCTCAGGTGGCAGGATGTCAACGAGGGCATTTGAGTGGCGATGTAGCGCCACAGAGGCAGATGGCTTCAAGAGCTCTCTATCTAGCGTGGATAGGATACGCACAACATAGTTGGACCCGGTAGTCGACGAAACAATGCCAACGTTTTGGTCAATTGGTTCGAGGAACTGGCCAATCACCAATGGCACCGATTGGATTCTCTTCACCTCTTCCTGAGCCCTCACAAGTTCTCTCTTCAAGTGACGGTGCTCATCCTTGACATATTCTTCTTGTAATGTGAGAAGACCGAATTCCTTTTCCAGTTTCTTGAGCTTGAGGTACACATCTGTGTCCTTGTTGGAGGCACTGTTGTTGGTGATAAATAAGTTCTCAAATTTGGACTTGTCGAGCGTTGGCGTGGACGTTGGTTGGATTCCTAGTTCTTCCATGTTGTATGTGGTGGGCAATTGGGGATACAGGTGTATGAGCCAGCGTTAAGGGTTAATTTGTTGTGGTCTGTTGTTTCAATAGGAAGCCTCTCGGTTCAAAAAAGCCAGTGTTGAGAATCGCCACCGAAACGTTAAAACAAAAAAAACAACAAAAAAACAAAAAAAACAAAGCAGAGTGGTGTGTGGATGTTATTGAACATGTATGTCATTAAAAATATGTACAGGAAACTTGATCATTAAACGCCTGCTCAGAGTAGAAACTGGGGAAGGAGGGTTCCCAAAACGAGACCAACAGTGGTACTTAGGACAGTGAAGCTTACTAGCTCATGTTTCTGCAATGTCGCTGCAGCGTACTGCTTCTTGAAGAGCAGGTTTAAAGGGTTCAAGAAGGGCCGGAGAAGAAACCTGCAGTAGACAAGAATTTTTTCCAATGGAGTTGGGTCATCGGGAGGAGGAAAAGGTAATTCTCTGATCTTTGGCGGCTCAATGAGATCCTGTTCGTCCTCGTCGATTTCAGATTCATGGCGTTCCTGAAGAGTGGGCAATCTATCGCTGTTCTTCAGCCCCTCCACTTTCTGGCTCATAATATCCAATCTGGCGTTTTGCTGCACAGCGTTGGCCTCCAAAGCCCGTTGCACACGTTCCTCAAAGTTACCCACCAGTCGACGACGCTTCCAAGGCTCCAGAGCCAGTTGGAAGACCAGGAACAGGAGGATATTGATTCCCATCAGGCCAAAGGTGCCCCACGTTGAAGTTCTTCTGATCTTGTCCGACCAGATCTGCTCCTCGTGGTAACGTGTGAGAATTGCCTTGGACAGTTTTTCCTCCAACTCTTCAGTGAACTTAGCTGCTTTGTCCATCTCGGACCGCGTTTTGTCCACAATGACAGCATTTTGCAAGTCGTGCCTGCGCATCTCGGTATACTTGTCCAAATCCTCGTTATTCCACGTTGCCTCTCTCTTTTGGAGCTCTTGTACTTTGGACTGCGTATCAAGTCGAGCCTTCATAGCGATCTCATGTGCCTGCTTTAACCTTTGATAACTCTCTTTAGATTTCTGGGACTCAATCTCAAGCGCCTCGATCGAAGATCTCAGCTTCTGGATCGCACTGTAGCCCGTGACATCATTCAATGCCCTGGTTGCCGTGAAAATGGTCTCTTGCAATGAGTCAATGTAAAATTCAAGCTTCTTGGCCCATTGTTTTCGCTGGCGTTCCCTATCAGACGGAAGACCTTCAATAGTGTGCTTCTTCCCAATAACCCCGTTGGCATCTGCACTCTGAGTGAAATCCTCATTGAACGCATAAGTATTGCTCTCTTTCTCTTGCTGTTCCAATTTCTCGTTTGCCTCCTTGATGGCATTGCGGGCCTTGTTGAGATGGAACTTCAAAGGCACGACAATAGAGTCGATCTTTTTGGACGTCTCTTTGTAGTAGTCCTTTGTGGTATCGACATACGGTTGAACTCTTTCCGAGATCTCTGATATCAAAGAGGGCTTGGTCTCCTTGGGACTCTGTTTTTCTTTGGCATCCCGGGTATTGTTGGGATCCAGATCGCCGTGCTTTGACTGCCGGAGTGCCAGGGATGTCGAGAACGACCGATGGCAGCGCAAGGGCAGCTGATGTAACTGTGACAGTGGCCGTATCTGACCTTGGTAGCACAACCTGAGAGCCATAATGCCTATCCGCTTCAGTTGGAAGTGAAGAAGAATCTCTCGTTAGTAAAATGTCAACAAAAAGGGTATCAGCATGTGAAAAAAAAAACACACACACACACACACACAAAATCCCCCCTAAACCAAGATCAGAGAGTGAATTTCAATCCCCGACAGAGAATGGTTGGATTCTCACTGAAGAAGAAAGGGGACAATGCTGATCAGAAGCCCAAAGGGTTCGGCTTTTCTCTCAAGAAGAACCCAACGAAACGGGGGACTAAACCGACATCGGCTTTTGGAAAAGTGGAGGAGGATGAGGTGGTTAAGACCATCAAGATCGATACCGTTGATGACGCTGGTGCGTATGACAAGGAGACAGGACCCGAAAAGCCAAAGGGCCCGCTTGTGATACCCAACAGTGGCAATTCTGACTGGAAGAAGCTTGCCAAAGAGCGAGCCCAAGAGACGAAGAATGCCCAGGAAGAGACGAAGACAGGCCTCAAGTTTGGCATGAACTTCACTGGGAAGAAGGGGAAGGAGGAATCTCCAGGGGAGACAACTGCACTTCGACAAAGGAACGAAGAAAGCGATTTCAAGAAAGATGTTGAGAGCAGACCCGTTATCCCTTCACTGGACGAGTATGAGAGCGTCCCCGTTGAAGACTTTGGCGCTGCCATGCTGAGGGGGATGGGATGGACCGGCGACACACATGAAGAGACAGATACTGTCAGCAGTACCGAGACCAATGCCAAGAGAAGCCAGTTCCTTGGTCTGGGTGCTAAGGATTTAACCCCGGGAGAACGGCCTGACAGGTACTACAACCCGGTCAAGAGAATTGATAGATCAACAGGGAGAGACGTCCCCGGGCCACGCTCGAGATCCAAATCACCCACCAGATCCAACAACTACAGACACAGAGACTGATACTCAGTTCAGAGAGCCTTGTCGAAATCAAACTCGATACTCAGCACAAGGTCACCGGTCGATTCAATCACTGCCCCATACTCGCCGACAAACCTGTTGCTGCTGCTCACAGACCCAATGATCTCACTCTCCCAGTCAGAAACATCCCATTTCAAACCTGCCGTTTTCAAAGTGACTTTCCCACCCAACGGCAACAGCCCACAGTGGGCCCTGTGGAACAATCGCTGCTGGTTCGTATAATCAATGAAGTTGAGTCCCTTTGGGACACACAGAATCAAGTCCGTGTTGGACAGATAGGTGAGAACGGTGTTGCCCCTGGAGTACCTCAGAAGGGTACTGATTGACTGAATTGTGTGGTCAAATCTCCCGTCGATGGCTCCCAAAAGAAGGACCTGGATGCCAGGTTTCACAACCAGTTGGGCATGGATTGTGCCCAGATTGTCGTATGAGTCAAATGCAATGGTCTCAAACGCGGAGTGTGAGTAGTACAATTCAACAAGATGTAGTGCTTTGCCCAGGTCAGTATCGTACTGCGTCGCTTGCTTTATCAGCTCGGTGCCTCTGGCAACATACCACTCCCCAACCTCGCGTCTCAGCGAGTCGAGATCACCAATGATAAACTGCGGAACAAACTGTGCTCTGATCGACTCGTCCTTGAAATGGTCATACAGTCTGTTGGCTCCACCATCAGCACATACCCTCAGTTTGTACGACTGCCAAAGCATGGCCAAGTTCG
The DNA here is from genome assembly GCA_030569275.1 of [Candida] sanyiensis. Taxonomy (NCBI): domain Eukaryota; kingdom Fungi; phylum Ascomycota; class Saccharomycetes; order Phaffomycetales; family Phaffomycetaceae; genus Barnettozyma; species [Candida] sanyiensis. The sequence goes on along the minus strand of JAJMKO010000031.1, from coordinate 44,533 downwards.
GAATTTTGATCTCTTGGTTCAGAATCACAAGGGCATTGTGCTGTTGCGACTTGAGGGGAGCGGTGAGGTCAATGACATTGGCACCTTCAGGCGGAACAACCAAGATCTTCTCAGGGTTCTCAATAACGGATCCCATCTGGTCCTCAGAAGAAGAAGAAGAAGAAGAAGAAGAAACAGGAACTGAAACGCTAAGAATGACAACTTAACTTAGGAGAAGGTCTGAGATGTGGTGGTGCATGGGTGTTCTTCTTTTGATCATCAACCATGCGCTAACAACGAAAGCATTGACCTTTGAAAAGTGACACAAACCTCTCCAGCAAAACAACGCTTGCAAAGATGAATGGACCGTCAGATAAGTACAAGTACCGTGTGGAGATCCAACAGATGATGTTCGTCTCCGGTGAGACTATAGATCCTCCTCTCGAAACAACGTGGCTCATTGAAGACATTGTCAGAGGTCAAGTGATTGATATTCTTGTCGAGGCCAGCAGAACCGCAAACGCTCGTGGAACCAAGTCCATTGCACCAGAGGACGTCATTTTCCTCATAAGATCAGACAAAGCTAAAGTGAATAGACTGAGAACGTACCTTTCCTGGAAAGATGTAAGAAAGAATGCCAAAGACCAGGAGGCCGGTGGTGTTGAAGGCACTGATCTCATCGACGACAGTGGCACAGGTGGAGCTGGACCCGCGGCTGCAGGAGGGAAAGCTAACCCTGACATGATGAAGGCGAAGAAGTCCAAGATCAGACTGCCCTGGGAAGTCCAGTTTATGTTTTCGGAGCAGCCGTTGGAGGACGAGAATGAGGAGTTGGACGAGGCGGAGAAGGAGGCGACCATGGCGACTTTGAAGAGACTGAAGATGGCCGACGACCGTACGAGAAATATGACCAAGGAGGAGTACGTGCATTGGTCTGAATGCAGACAGGCATCGTTCACGTTTAGAAAAGCCCGACGTTTCAGAGAATGGGCCAACTTTGCAGCGCTGACAGACGGCAAGCCTTCGGACGATGTTGTCGATATACTGGGGTTCTTGACATTTGAAATTGTCTGCTCTCTGACAGAGTCTGCGTTGGCAGTCAAACAAGAGGAGTTGAACCTGACCAAAAACACGCAAAAGAGACAACCACTGGGAGAGAACAAGAGAAAACGTCTCTTCGATGGCCCAGACGAAGCTTGCAGGCCCCTTGAACCCCATCACATTGTTGAAGCATGGCGCAGGTTGCAGTCGGTGCAGCATAAACACAAGGCACTGAGAAACTTTGGTGGTGGAAGACTGCTCTACAAGCCAAATTTGATCTAGAGATGAATGCTCAGCATTTATAGCAACGACACCTTGTAGATGTCAATACCCGGGCGGAAAGTGCGCAAGTCGGAGATATCGAAGTGGTCCAGATCGAGATTCCAATTGGAACCCCAGATCTTTTCCAAATGAAGCTCACTTTGAACGGCATCTAAAAGGGGAACCGAAGACCGAGAAGCGACCAGCAGCACATCCTTATGCGCAAATTGGGCAACCTTGGAGGTGAGACTTTCAGTGTCCAGCCCCATCAAATCAACAACATCGTTGTTGTCGAGCTTGTAATCCCCAAGAATCCAAGAAGGAGGCGAATACGTCTTCCACCATAACTGAGTGGTGTTCTTCAAGTCCAACCCGCGTAGATGCTGCAGGGCATCAATCACACCTCTTTGGTGCAATGAGCCCATGATAATGCCTAGCACTAAATTGAACAGACACCAGGCTCTAATGATCCACGCAATGGTCACTGGACTCTCAAAATTAGTGAAGTCAATGCAGATGCAGACTAGAGGGACCAGTGGAACAAGAAACCTCAGCTCCTGATGCGGCACAACGGAGAGCGTCAGGAGCCCTGAAATGATGGATAGGTAAGGGATGGATGTCTTATGATGGTTTCTGAAAATGAATGGGATCAATGCTGGGCCAATCAGCTGTGGCAGATTGACGATGAGATGTGTGTATCTTGGATGGATTCCATGCAGAGCCAAGTTGTCGCGTTTGGTGTTGTAAAGCAGGTTATTGAGTGGTGTGAGGACCAGATCAGTAGAGTTGTAGAGTCTGGTATCAATTAGGATGTGTATAAAAGATGTGATTCCAAACGCAATGAGGAAGACAGGAATGGTGGGTTTGAATTTCTGGTAGGTTTTGAGTTGGGTGAGGGCAGGGAAGATAAGGAATGCAACAAAGGTAACTCTGTTGAAGATTCCCATGCTGATCAAGATTCCCAAGAGCAGATTCACACGGTAAAGAGGTCTTGCGTCTTTTCGCTTGGTCTCTTCCCTTTGGACATGGAACAATGTCAGGACGAGCAGTAAGAGCAACGATTCAACGGCATTCGAGAATGTATGCGACTGATATGTCCAAGTGATGTATGATGTGTAGATGAAGAACATCGATTTTGTTTGTTCCTTCTTGTTCTTGCAGAGTAGTCTGGTGCTCGTCTGGACCACTAGAAAGAAGCACACGGCGAGTTGGATCCTGCAAAGGTACATTATGGACAGAGGCTGCCACCCGAGCCATTTGTTGATGTAGAGGATAGGGACATATGCCAGATACAGAATAGCGTAGCTTCTGGAGGGAGTCACCTCGCTGAACTCCCAAGGAATCTCCAAGTCCCACCCGAAGACCTTGTGGGTCAACACTTGTAACGATTGGAAATGCTCATCTGGATGAATATATGAGGGTTCAAGTAAAAAGAAGAGTGCTAACAGATAGCTCAAGTAGTGAACAGCGCGCCAATTGAGTTCGGCCATTGCTTCCAGAACCAAACGCTGGGGGCTCTGGGTTACTTGACCGTGATGATGATATATTTTGTTTGTTTACAGATGAGGTGTCCGAACCAAAACGTGATTTTCTGGTTCAGGCACGCTATAGGGAAAAAAACAAAAGATTATAGTTAGTCAAAACAAAGTGGAAAGTCGACATATCCAGTGCCAGAACCATTCCGATTCACTTAGTAAGGAAGATCATGGAGAAACAGATCATTCTCACTGCGCTTTCGGGCACGATTGATCCGAATCCACAGGCACGTAAGCAGGCGGAGCAGCAGCTATCGGAATTCGAGAAGCAACCGGGCTTCACTCTCTACTGTCTGGAGTTGGCTGTCGACGAGCAGGCGACCCCGGCGCAAAGAAACTCGGCTGCTGTCTTCTTCAAGAACAGAGTCGGTAACTACTGGAATGTACAGAATGACAAGGGTATCAAGCCGGAGGAGCAAGAACAAATCAAGCCAAAGTTGGTGGAGTCCCTCTTGAAGGTGCACAACGATAACCACATTAGACCGCAGCTCAGTGTCGCCATCAGAAGCATTCTCGGCCGTGGGGCCTGGTCTTTGAATGAGCCTATCTCACAGCTACTGAACTCATCCGCAGACCCATCCCATGTTTACACTGGCTTGTTGCTTTTGTTTGAGGCCATCAGATCCTTGAGGTATGTGACCACGGACAGATCGCTTATTGACTCCTACATCTCCCAAACTTTCCCAGCTTTGGAGCGCATCGCCTCAGAGGTTATCACTAGGGACGACTATCAGTCAGGTGACTTGCTCTACCTCATCTTGAAGATCTTCAAGTTCTCCACGCTGACTGCCATGCCTCAATACCTCTTTGACATCACCAAGCTATCCACCTGGATCTCCATCCATCTAAGTGCATCACAGAAGCCTGTTCCAGCTAAGGTGATGGAACTGGACCCAATGGACAGAACCCTTGATAAGAGAATCAAGTGCTACAAGTGGGCTTTCGCCAACTTACAGAGATTTTACTCTCGTTACGTCACACCAGCATCCAAATCATCTACCCCAGAATTCACCGCCTACTTCAACTCCAACTACGTCCCAGAGATCTTAAAGGTCTACTTCCAGATAATTGAGAGATGGAGTCAGGGATTCTGGTTGAGTGACTTTGCGCTCTACCATTTGATGTCCTTCATTGAAAAGTGTATCATTAACACCGCCTGGGAGTTGATCAAGCCACATTTTGAGATTATTCTGAGACATTTGATCTTCCCATGTCTATGCCAGGAGAATCTAGAGCTTTATGAGGACGATCCTGAAGAGTACATCAGAAGATACTTTGATATCAACAGAGAATCAAAGACAGCCGATGTTGCCGCAGTCGATTTGCTATTCGTTGTCGTTCATCATAGATTTGAAGAGCTACCAGTCGTGCTAACATTTTTGAGTGAGGCGTTCAACACGTATGGTGCCGTTACCAGCGAGGCTGACGCTTTGAAGATCGAGGGTGGTCTTCGTATCCTAAGTGCCATTTCTATTTCCCTTGAGAAGAAGGAGTCTCCAGTTTCCAACCAAATTGACCAAATCATTGATAGCTTTGTGGTCCCACATTTGACCAGTCGTTTCGAGTTCCTAAGAGCGAGATCATGTGAGACCATTTCCATTTTCTCCCGTACCTTTGAGGACAAGGACATTCTATCCAAGGTCTTCCAAGGTGTTTACGAGAACTTCAAGAACGAGGACAGTCTTCCAGTCCAGATCGAGGGTGCTGATGCTTTGAGCGTGCTGATAACAGATCCATTGGTTACTGATGTGATTGCCAGCGATGTTCCATCCATCATGGAAAAGCTACTTGCTATGTCCAGTTCATACGAGTTGGACATGATTGCAGAGGTTATGGAGGCGTTTGTTGAGCGTTTCTCCAAGGAGCTAGAGCCATTTGCGATGGTCCTGGCTCAGAAGTTGACGGAACAGTTCATCACTGTTGCAACAGAGGTTGTTGAGGCTCAAAGCAAGGGTAGAAATGATGGATCTGATACTGATAAGGAGTATCAAGCTGTTGGATATCTGAATACGATGACAACAATGATCATTTCCATGTCTGCTGTCGACCTTGAGGCTGCATTCTTGCCTGCTATCCAGTTTGTTTTGAACAATGCGGCCGTTGCATTCTTGGGTGAAGCCATGGAGCTTGTTGAGAGTTTGACCATGAACAAGAAGAAGATCTCTCCTTCGGTATGGACCATTTTCAAAGAGACGGTCAATTCCTTCGAGACATTTGCCGTGGAGTACTTTGAGTACTATGTCCCATTCTACGAAAACGTCATCACTTATGGTTTCAAGGGACTGGACGCGTCTTCTACACAAGTTCAACTAATGTCCAATATCATTCAACAGTTAATCAGCTCGCCATTAAGTCTTGATGATCAAGGAGCCTTCGAGCTGCTCGAGTACAAAACACTCGTTCTAAATGCTCTAGACTCTACCAGTCTTCCTATCATCCTGCAGCACTTTCAAACCGAAGACCTTGCTCCATTTGGTGTCATCAAAGTTATCCTTGCCAGCTTGTTTGTCGACTCGACTAATACCCTACAGCTACTAGAGGCGAACGGACTGACGCTAAGAATTTTCGAAGTGTGGTTCAACATCTCTGCTTCTTTGGAAAACGTCTATGGCTTAAAGCTGCAAATCCTGGCTTTGCTATCTGCTTTGAGCCTGAAAGAACTGCCGCCATCGATTGCCGGTTTCGTCCCACAGTTGGCCAATAAGTTGACGCTAGCCATTGAAAGGCTTCCAATTGCTATCAAGAAGAGACAAGATATCTTTAAGACCGAACCAACTGCCACTTCATACGAGGAGGATGATGATGGTTTCGGAAACGATGAGTTTGGCCCAGACATGGATGACGCTTTCAAAGATACCCCACTGGATGAGATCAACGTCTTCCAACAATTCAAAAACCAGCTAATGCAATTGCAAAGTCAGTTTCCGGACAGATATGCCCAGGTTTTCCAGTCTATCCCCAACGAAAGATTGGCTGTGGTCAATGAGATTTTGTCGTCCGCATAAACCTTCACTGCAAGGAAAACGCTGCAACGTGTGAATAGACAGACATACGACGATACAGGCCACTACCATTTAACCGTAGATTATAATAATATTGTACATTAAACACCCAAAACTCCATTGCAGTAGCAAGAAAACAAACTCAAATTCTAAAATAGATAAAAAAAAATCGTGCACACATGAAAGCGAGGAGGTATTGCTGTTGCGAGGAGCTTTACTCTTCCTGTTTGACAACGGGGCCATCTTCAGTTGTCGGAAGACCTGACGACGAGCCCTGGTTTTTCAATCGTGAACGCGACTGGCGGAAAAGCTCTTCCTGCTGTCTCAGGAGCTCCTCCTCTGTAAATCCCGAATTCTGGAACTTGTTGTTCTTTCTCTCTCTGCCCTTCTGGGACTCGCGATGCTCCACCAGCACCTTTTCAATAGGAGCAATGTAGTCGTTGAAGCCCAGATCCTGTAGTGCCTTCACCACATGATCAGATGCTATTGTCTTCTTGGTCTCTTGTTCAGCAATGTCGTTGGATGTGTCAGAGAGGATCATGATGAACTCGATGCAGCACTCAATAACAACGTCCCTCGCCTCTTTGGAGAATGTCATCTCGGAGGAAAGAACCTCGGAGATGATTTTCTGGACGGTAGCCTTGGGCAAACTGAGGTCCTCAGTGGCGCTTCCTCCAAAATCGGCCATTTGTGCAACGTATTTAACCACGGTAAGCCAATCATAAACGGAATCAAAACAAAAAAAAACCATGGGACGCGGGCTTGTATTTATAACAGCTCAACAGAATTCCGAGGGAGACAGGGGAGAGTTTTATTATTCCGGGGTCATCGGTACGGCCACGACATTTTAGAAAGTTTTTTTTTTTCCTGTGCCACTTTGTACTTGAATAAATGGCCGGCTCATCGGTTTTTTTTTTGAAAAGGCGAGACGAAAGCAACATGACCCAGGTTCTAGCTGCTTCTGCGTTTGATCCCTCGGGAAACAATTATGCCTCTGTTGTCACGGCCCTTGACACGCACAAGATCAGGGCGCAGGCCACCAACAACACATCCAATCTGGCCAATGCATTCGGCTTGGACAAGGGACAAAAAGTGACATCTCTGACCTGGGGTCTCTCGCCTGATGTTGACGCCAAAGCATTGTCATCCAAGAACAAGAAGAGAAGAATGAGTGTGAACCACGATCTCAACATTGAGAACCAGATCATCTCTGTCAGTCTGAATAAAGGTGCCATTCTTCAATTCTCCCCAACTGCCAACCAAGTTGTCGGAAAGCTGGAGACTCCTCATGGTTCATCCATCAATGACTACACATTCTCCAGTATCACAAACTCAGGATGGTCCGTGGATGCCACTCAAAACATCATTGAATGGGATTTGATCCTGTTCAAGCCAAAGGCACAGTTCAAGTTCACAGAAGCCATCAATTTGATACGAGTCATTGAACACAACGACAAGCCACACCTCCTACTAGCATCACACAGTATCTACCTGGTAGATGCTGAGACCCAAGAAGTTGTCAAGACTTTCCCAGGTCACATTTCGCCCATTCACACATTGCTTCCAATCGGCAACGGGAGCAGCTTCATCACCGCTGCCCATGGTGACAGATTCATCAACATTTACTCGCTAGCAGACACGCCAACCGTCCTGGTTACCCAGTCCAATGTTTCCAGAATAGCGTACAATAACCAGACGGTGTCTGCCGTCACTGAGGATGGCTATGTCGAGATATTCACCAATGTCCTTGAGAAGCCACAGCAGAATGGCACCACCAAGACCAACAAGAGAAAAGTACAGCAATCAAAGCAATCATTGTACAAAGTTGAGCTCAAACGTACCAACGAGGACATGCTGAGAATTGAAGACACATTCCTATCCGCAGAGTTCATCACTATCACCTGGCTGGAGAATCAGAATATTCCATACTTTGAGAATGTCAAGCTTTCCGAACTGCAGGAGACCACTGTTGTCGTCAAGGATAGACCACAAGTCCAAGGTAACGACCATTCGCTATTTGGACAAGATGTTGCCGCTCCAAAGCGTTATAATGAAGGCCAGGCCCAAGTTACCAGTGGTGATAATTTGAGATTCCTTGACAACAAGGAGAAGGAAGGTGATGATGATGAGGATGAAGAAGGGGAGGATGAGACCGATGGCCCGTCATTGGCTGAGAAGATGGAGCTTTTGAAAGTGGAATCTACGTTGCCAAAGAAGAAGCACGGTAAGGCCAGTGCTGGTTCCCTTGCCGTTATCCTGACGCAAGCGTTGAGATCAAATGACCATGCACTTTTGGAGACTGTCCTTGCAAGCAGAGATGAGAATGTTTTGAAAGCCACGATTCAAAGACTGGACACTCAGCTTGCCGTGGTGTTATTGGAAAGACTTGCTGAACGTATTGCCAGACACACTTCCCGTCAAGGACCTTTGAATGTCTGGGTCAAGTGGGTTATGATCATACACGGAGGTTACCTCATCAACATTCCAAACCTGTCCAAGTCTTTGTCCTCTTTGCACTCGACTCTCACGAGAAGGGCAAATACCTTACCAAGACTATTGGAGCTTCAGGGAAGATTGGATGTTCTTTACTCCCAACAGGAGTCCAACAAGGCCAACAAGGAGTTCCAAGAGGACGATTACAATGAATCTGACGAATCTGATGTTGAGTACATCGAGGAGCTTGACGATGCCAACTTGCTTGATGACGAGGATGATGACGACCTAAACGGCGTTCTTGCCCAACAAGAGGATGGATTCATGGAGGTTGACGACTTTTCCAGCAGTGATGAAGAGGATCAAGAGCTTGCTGAAGGTACAGAGGATGGCGAAGTTGAGATTGGATACAGTGATGAAGAGATCAATGGAGTGGACATGGGCGATGATAGCGAGAGTGAAGATGAGCAGGAGCAGCTGAAAAAGAGAATCGCCACCTTGAAGGCTAAGCAGGGCAAGCGCAAAGCAAAATAGATCGTTCGAGGCATGCATACAATGGATAGTTTTGGGGAGCTTTTCAACCTCCTTTTTATAGCGTGTGGCCCCTTATGCCACCAGAAATCCTTTGGAACGTGCATTTATAGAACAAAATGAGTAGTTATGAAAAAGTTCTCTACTGACAAAGGCAGTGGTACCAGGATGGAAAGGCTACGAAATGTCAAACACTGGTAGTCATAGGTCTAGGATAGCAGTTGATTTTGTGTAGTCTAGTCACCATCCACGATGATGGTTGGTTCAATGTCACTGAAGTTCTCGTAAAAGGACCTGAACAACTTGATGGCCTTCTCAATGTCAGCACTACTGGAAGTCTCTCTAATGGAATGCATACTCAAGACACCATTACCCAAGTCCAATGTTCTGATACCTGTTTTGGATGCAAGAATTGGGCCAATGGTGGAGCCACAAGGTGAGGCGTTTTGGACAACAAACAGTTGCAATGGAACATCACCTCTTCTGGCAACCTCCTTCAATAGGACAATACCCGGAGAGTTTGTGACATATCTTTGGTTAGCATTGATCTTGATGACAGGGCCCTCTCCCAGCTTTGGCTTGTGATTGGACTCGTACTTGTTGGTGTAGTTTGGATGGACACCGTGTGCCACGTCTGATGATAGGAAGAAAGATTTGGATGAGGATTCCAGGATTCTGGACTGGATGTTGTTGTTGTCAAGATCGGACTCATCGCCTTGCAAACCGGTGATTCTATCGAGAATGTTTGGCAGGAAGTTAGAATCGGCACCTTGAGCAGATGCGGAGCCAATCTCCTCGTGATCAAACAAGGAAACGAGGCGAATGCCGGACTCCCCAGCCAGTGAATCATCCGAGGCGGCTTGGACGAGACCCTCGACAGCAGTGTAACAGGATGTCAAGTTGTCCAGTCTGGCACTGAAGATGAACTCGTCGTTCAAACCACCAATGGTGGCCTTTTTGTTGTCATACAGCACCAGCTCAAAGTCCTCAATTTGTTCGACAGTGACACCAGCCTCTTTGGCAATCAATTCAACCAGTTGCTCGTTATGTCTTTCAATGACCGAGGCCAACGACTGGAACTCCTCGGTGGTGAGCTTGGAGTCTTCATTGGCGCAGCATCCGCCTTTGTCCTCGTGTTTCGAGGCAGCAGGCGCAGGCGCAGCGTTGCTCAAACCAGCAATTGGTAGCAACTGGGTCTCCTTGTTGAACTCAAACTTGGTGTTAACATCTCTGTCGAGGTGGATTGCCAGCGTTGGGATCTTCATGATTGGCTTGGAGATGTTGATTAGCCGTGGGGTGAACTTGTTGTCCTGCTTGACAATGACACGGCCAGCCAGACTGAGGTCAGAGTCGAACCAACTGTGCCAGATACCACCACCATAAGTCTCAACGCCGATTTGGATGAATCCCTCGGCAGTTCTCTTCGACACTGGCTTGATACGCAGCGTTGGCGAGTCGGTGTGGGCACCAACGATGGCCAAACCGTTGCCAGCTTTCCATTGCTGTCCAACGGTGAACGCAATGATTGAAGAGCCGTTTCTTGTGACGTAGTACTTCCCGCCTTTTTGGAATTTCCCAATCCAGTTAACTCTCTCGGAGAGCTCGGTGAAGCCGTGTTTGGCCAATGTCTTCTTGATGGTGTCGACGGCGTGGTAAGGAGTCGGCGAGGCGTTCAAAAAAGAGACAAAGTCTGTGATGGGGGAGTCGATTAGTACAATGCTTTCGACCGATTGGACACGCACGTGCGAGCACGAGCACTCACCATTGGCGTATTGCACTGCTTTGGATGACATTACTGGAGTGTCGTTTCTTTGTATTTACCAGTGGAACCACAGAGATTAAAAACTGAATTAAGTTGCCGAGGAGAAAGAAAGAGGAAGCCGCGATGACGTAATATATTTCGGTTAGGCCACATTGTGACAAGAACAAAAATTTTTTTTTTCTTATGCGATGGGCTTACTCTTTTTTTTTTTTTTTCCTTTCTCCCCTTCTTTTTGGAAAAGCTGGTACTTCCCAAAAGCAAGCACAGAGCAAGCGAGCACAATGGCCGGCCACGACGTTGAACCAGACAACAAGATGTACATCTCGTACAACCATATCCACCAGCTGATCCAGGAGAACCAGCAGAGGCTGAAGCAATTCAACCCAGACCTGCTGGTGTGCCTCGCTGGCGGTGGCTTGGTGCCTACCAGATTCGTCAGAACTTTCTTGAAAGAGAAGGGCAAGCCAAACGTCAGAATCATGTCGGTTGTTCTGTCTCTTTACGAGGCCGTCCAAGGTGTCTCCACCGACGAGGAGAAGATTGGCGAGGAGGTTGTCCGCACCCAGTGGCTGGACTACACCTCAACCGACTTCACCTTGATTGGCAAGAGAATCCTGATTGTTGACGAGGTGGATGACACAAGAACCACCTTGAACTACGCCGTCACCGAGTTGAAGAAGGACCTGGAGGAGCAATGTGCTGCCAAGGGCATCTCTGTTGCTGAGTCTGGCACCGAGTTTGGTATCTTTGTCCTGCACAACAAGGACAAGCCAAAGAGAGCCCAGCTACCGGCTGACGTCTTTGACAAGAACTACATTGCTGCCAGAACCGTCCCGGACATCTGGATTGCCTACCCATGGGAGTCCAATGACATTGTCTTCCACACTCAAAAGGCCATGGAGCAGGGAAACGATGTTTTCTTGAAGTAGAGGAGGGCACTTAGACCCGGTATTTCTGTAATTTGATGACTGATTCATGTTACTTTGAAGTAGAGGTCTTATCTCTCTCTTTCTCTTATCGAAAACAATCACATGTCACCACACCTAGAAGATGGGCCGTCAAATAAAAGACAAAAGAACACCTTGGGACTACAATGGAAGTCTCTAGTAGCGTCTGTTGCAAAGGATCTGAAAAGACGCCAACAGTTCTGACGTTTGTGCTCCATTGACTTGGCCATTTTGGCCTCTCGGGATCTGATCCTATCACGTGGCCCCCACCCACCATTTAAGCTCGCGGCACAGCAGAACCCCTTTGGCCGCTTTTCGTTTCACACACAACTCCCCCGAAGTTCAACAGAGCCAGTACCTGGGTACTATTGAGTACCTCGAGTCTTTTTCTTAACCCTGGTTTCATCGGCCACCCTCCTACAGCACACATGCTTTTTGGTTTTGAGCCATGTGAAACCAACTGTCAGGGCGAATCAACACTTTTCTTTTCTTTTCTTTTCGCGGCGTCAACGGCTGTCAGATTGGCTGGCGCATGATTTTATTCTTTCCCCAGTTTCCCAGTTTCCCCTTTCTCATCAGAGCAAAAGGAAAATGACCAGGATTCCTATCTGGCTAGACTGTGATCCCGGGCATGACGATGCAGTGGCGATACTCTTGGCCTTGTTCCACCCGGCTTTCCATCTCGTTGGCATTTCGACCACTTACGGCAACAGCTCGGTGCAGAACACAACACACAACGTTCTATCCATACTGACAGCGCTCCACATGACCGATGTCCCAGTATATCCCGGTTCCTCAAAACCATTGATCAAACCACCTGAGTTCGCACCCGATATCCACGGAGAGAGCGGCCTCGAAGGCACTTGCGAATTGCCACTGCCAACTATCAAACCCCGCGCCACCTTCAGCGACTTTGACACCTTGACATCAGCCATTTGGGACGCTTGCAACGAGTACGGCGAGGAATTGAGCATAGTGGCAGTGGGACCGCTCACTAACATGGCCCGATTCTTAACCGCTTATCCTCGGGCGAAGCAGATGATTAAGAGACTGAGCATCATGGGAGGCGGATTCGACGGTGTTTATAACAGGGGCTCCAGCGAGTTCAACATCTGGTGTGACCCTCATGCGGCAAGCTTCATCGTTCAGGACCCTGTGCTGGGACCTAAAGTGTTGCTTTTGCCTCTGAATGTGACACATACCATCATTTGCGACCATGACATTCAAAGGACCATTCTGGGGAACGGTACCAGCAGCTTGAGAAAGATGTTCTACGAGTTGATCACATTCTTCGCTGAGTCATATGCGAAGGTGCAAAGGTTTAACTCAGGCCCCCCAGTGCATGACCCTGTGGCCGTTTGGGCCCTGCTGGATGAGTACGGGTACGCTGATATCGATGTCAAGTTCAAGATGTTGAAGTTGACATGCGTCGAAACTGGTGACGAGGAGGGTAAGCTCGAGTACGAGGAGAGACAAGGTGGAAGCAAAGTGATTTTTGGCATAGATGTTACACAGTTCTGGCATGACGTCCTCAAGGCCCTTGAAGTTGCAGTCGCTCACGTTGAGAGCGCTACATAGGAAAAAATGCATGTTTAAAACGTTAACATATTAGCTGAGAAAGGAGTCAGACCTTTCTGTTTTTTCTAGGGGCAAAGAACTTTGGAAGCATCTGCTTCCATGTGACCTTGATATGCATCTCATTGCTGTCCTCGTGACTGCCGTCAAGCTCTGCAACTTCGTCTCTGGCCATCAGGTACGATCTTAGAACCCAAAGAAATAGAGCAGATGCCAGGTAGCAAGCACCACACCAAATGGCTGGATCTCTGTACTGCGTTTGATCATGGATCTGGCCAGGATTTGGCTTGGATCTCAACTGGATGCCTATGATTGGGGACACAATACCCGTCATTCCGATAAACGTGTACTGCATGGCACTGACCGTGGAGACTTTTCTCAGTCCAAACACACGGGCGGTGATTGGTGGTTGAGAAACCCAGATGGAGCCCATGATGGCACCTTGAATGAATGCGAACGCAATCGCCGTGGCATAGTTCCTGGCTGGCACCCACATCGCAAAACAGAGGATGGCAACAATGGTGTGGCCCACGATATTGGTCGTGACGACACCGAATCTGTCACAGAGCCGTCCAACAGCTGGTCTTCCAAAGAAGGCACCGGCAGAGACCATACAGGAAACGATGGAACCTTGAGATGCGGAATAACCCAGCGATATTGTGAAGTCCGTGAGGTTGTACAACAAGACAACGTATCCAAACAGTGTGAATGTAGCGTATCCCAACATGAGCAGGAAACCAAAGGTGAAGAAAGAACTCCAGTCCCAAACCTGGGAATGAGCTCTGACTTGTTTGTCTCTGCCCTTGATCAAGATAATACCGACAGTGGTACACGTAGTGCAGATGATGGTCTGTGTTATCAAGGCCCATCTCAAACTGATCGTCTTGATGATGTGCTGCATGGCCAGGTTGAACATGACACCACCGGCACCAGAACCTGCCGCCGCCAAAGCCTGAGCCAACGATCTTCTCTCCCTGAACCATTGTGGGAGAACCACTATGGCCGGGCCATAGACCATGGCCAAGCCGATGCCAATCATGAGGCCTTGAGTGAGGTAGATCTGCCACAGCTTGGTACTGAATGCTGCCATCAACGTTCCTGCCAATTGGAAAGCGGCACCAACAGCGATGACAGGTTTCAGACCGATTATGTCCTTCAATCTGAGAATCAAGGGCATGAGTAACAGGCCAGCACCGAAGGCAATGCCTCCGACAGCGGCGTAATCGAGCTTGGAACCACCTTCGAAGTTGTTGTGGGTCAGGTAGTATGCAAGATAGATCGAGAAACCAGCGTTGGATGCCCAGGTGGAGATGCTGAAGAGAAACAGGGCAAAGACGACGACCCATCCGTAGCCGCCGTCAGGGACGTCTATGACCTGGTTTGCGGACTCAGGGGCCTTCTCCTTCTGCTCCTCGTGGGATATGCTCTTGTCCGATGTCTCTTCTTGTCTCTCTATCTTGAGCGGCATTGTTGAACGGAAATAGTGTGGGGTTGGGCCAAGCTATCGAGGGTAGAGGGACAATATAATTGCTGAAGAATGGATATCCTCCTGCTAGCTATAGACTGAAGGGTCGGGTCGGGGTGCAAGGATCCTGACTGTCAGTACAAGCGTCAGTTCAAAAAAAAAGGGCGCCAGAAGCATCAGTTTAAGTAGAGTTTTGATAATGACTAATTGATATTTTTTTTTTCCCTTCAATAGGCAAAGTTTTTAGGCGGGGATAACCGGATCGTTACTCCAACGCTAGCTTCGGAAATTGGGCGTTAATAGAGTCTGCTAATCAAGCCTCTTCTCCATAAGTGACTGCGCCGAGATCGGGTGTCCTAAGAGTTTGTTCAAGTGCGTTTAATGGCTGTTTTTTTTTCTTTTTTTTTGCCCTCCTCCATCCGAGATGGATCAATTTGCACGGAGATAAACGCTACTAAGTGATATTGCGGTCCTGGCCCGGGCCGGAGATAAACCCCAAACAGCAGTTGTCAGCGTATAATAGAGACCTATATATGAGTGAATCAGCGGCTGGGGAAAGCAGACTTTAGAAAGCACCAAGTGCAGTATGATTGCACCAATGACCCCAATTTTCGATTTGTTCCAGGCTATAGTTCGACACCCAATTGGGCTAGAGTCTCTTTGAACTTGTCCTCATTTTTTGGGAACTTGACCCTGATACTTTCGATAATCTGAGCCTTGCGATCGCTGCTAACCTCCTCTTTATCCTCAACCCACAAGTTTTCAGCGCCAATCTCCCTGATAATGTTTTTCTTTGACTTAATCACAGAGCCAATTGGACCAAAGCGTCTATTCAACAAGCGACGAGCATCTGGGTCCGCCCAGAAATAGAGGATGATGTGACCAATCAAGCAGAACGGAGTGATGTTCAGCTTATTTTGTTGATTGAGACAGCTTTGCATCAAGGGCTCAATGGTTTGCAACTGGCGTTTAAATGCTTCATTGTAGTGCCCCAACCCCTTTCTTCCACCAAAGGCGCATGCAATACATGTCGCAATGAACTTGAAACCAAATCCCTTGGTGTCGAGCTGAATGGCTTCAATGTTCGCCCCAATCAGCTTTGCCATCTTTGTGTGGCTGAGCTCAATCAATCTCTGCTCCCTCTTGTTCCCTTGTTCCCGTGCCTTGTCCTGGAACTCCTTCTCAAGGATCTTGCGTGCCTCCTCCAGGGTGAACTTTGGCTCGTGATTGAAGTTGAGTTGGTCCAAAGACTCAGTCAGTTCAACAAGCTCCGGTGTTGCGCTGCCTGTGTGCGACACAGTGCGTGTGGCCACCAATATCTCCTCATCAGAGACCCTCTCAACGTCGGTTTCTAGGCCACAGTCGAAGTCTGTCTCGTTCTCGGTCTCAGCCTCAGAGGAAGATTCACAGCGTTTGGTAAAGTAAAGCTGAACCATTTGCCCTGCCTTGTTTCTGGCAAAACTTTTGCAGAAATGAAGAAACATTGAATATCCACTTAGTATTTATAGTTTGAGAGATATCAAATGACAAAATACTGGGGAACAAAGGAATTGGGTTCCGACAAATTAGGAATCAGTGAAAGAACCAGTTCTAGATCCAGGTCTATAAATCTGAAAATATTCAAAAGGAAACATGCCAAAGTAAACAAGTTCATACATGATGCATCATACCTGCTTGGTATTACTTGCATTCTGAACCCCCGCCACTGAGCTTCTTACGTGGCAAACACGAGTTTCCCAAGTGAGGTTGTAACTTGTTAGTTTTTAGACTTTTCCTGAAAACCATTTGTTAGCATTTCTCTAAAAAACATTCTACATCACGACAAATTGTGCCATTCCACCAGCCGATCCGAAGCTTTCAATAAAAAAAACAAACAAAAAAGGAATGGTGATACCAACACAACACCACTCTTACAACTCAAATACATCCATAGACAATGGGCGAGGACGACCAACACCACGCAGAATACTCCAACTTTTACTCATCTTCCAAAGAGGAAACACTCCAATCGATCCTCGATTCGTACAGTGCGCTGGCTGATGGCCAACGCAACTGGGTCTGCAATCTGTCCAACGCAGCTGCTTTGCTCTGGCACGGCTACCGCTCCTTACCGCTAGATATTAACTGGGCTGGATTCTATGTGCTTGATCCAAATGACAACACACAACTCATCCTCGGCCCCTTCCAGGGAAAGGTTGCCTGCCAAACAATCAAGATCGGCAAGGGAGTCTGTGGCACTGCCGCAGGAACGAAGCAGACCCAGGTCGTCCCTGACGTCGAAAAGTTTCCAGGCCACATTGCCTGCGATGGAGAGACAAAGAGTGAGATTGTGGTACCGATTGTCGACTCAACAGGGGTTGTTAGAGGTGTCATCGATATTGACTGTCTGGTGCACGAAGGCTTCTCTGCATTGGACAAGCGCTATCTTGAGCAACTTGCCAGCCTTTTGAGTGGGTCTAATGATTGGTAATCACTCTTTCCAGGTTGTCTGAAGGCTCAAAGGATTGACCCTGGATATTTGCTCGTTCCTGCTGAGATTTGAATCCCCGTTGTGGGTTATCCTTACATATCCGAAATGAAGACGGCATGTGTTCTGAACGATGAATTAGGCAAAGGACCTATCAGACTCTCACTGGAACTGTAGATTACTGCACTTTCGTACTTGAGAGACTTCTTCGCTGCCATTCCCACTCGGGCATTCTGTCACTTTCGCGAAAAGGTCTCCTCCGCCTGCAGCTTTGTTGATGTTTTCCATCAGGGGCAAGCAACAACAGCACAGCAAACACCTTTTACAAAAAAAAAACCCCCCTTCAACGCGTGCTTTGAAGTCATTTTGCTATCATCACAGAATACAATGACTCCAACAGCCAAGTATCTGCTCGCCTCTTTGGCCCCAGTTATCCAGATTTGAGGATTCTGAGGCCCCCTCCAAAAAAAAATGAGAAAAAATTGCGCACCCATGATCAACATTGGCAGCAAATGCGGCGGACACCATTTTTTCAGGTTGGCTCAATACGTTCTCGCGAGCAGTGGCTCGACTGCCAGTGGACCGTGGTTCTTGTAATTTTTGTGGGGTCCAGTTTATGGTTGGATTGCTCCATGTTACCCGATCTAGGCCTTGTCAGAGCCATTGTCCTGAGCAAACAATAGAGCATAAATATCACTGAATTTCTCCTATCGCAGATCTTTACATGCACGGACAAAACATGTCCTCTGATGTGAGCCGTTTGATTTTTTGCTGGTGTTCGCTACCTTGCAATTGCTCGCTGACAATGGATTCCATCAGCAAGCTAACAAACGATTCTGGCATTAAAGGCAGATCACGATGCCCAGACACAACAATAGTCTTGGCCACCAATCAACTTGGAACAATGTTCATGCTTCCCAGTTGTCGATATTGAGGTGAAAGATTAGAATTTCAAAACTGGGTGGCATTGAACTGCAGTGAGTGAATTTATCCAATTTCCCTGATCTGTGAGGGTTTTGCATCAGACCATTGCAATTCTGCGACAGGGGCGTACATGCTAGGCATCTACGCGAGGAGAATCGTTAGCTAAGCGCATGGCTCCTTTTGTGAGATCAACTTCAATGCCATTTTGGTCTATTCCGTGAAGTTGTGTGGTTAACCGCAGATCTGTGGACCTGTTTCTAGCCTAGCAAAGAAGTTTTGACACTCAGGAAGCTCAAACCATTCAATTATATGCTCTATCATCACGTATATATTGATTCAGGTTTCCTCAAAAATTGCTCGTGATTCCTCATTGCAATCAATCAGTATTGAAAGATGACAGTCAGTACACCCCCATTATTGGTGGATAACTCCACCTACAGCAAAGTACTTGCTATATATACCAGAGACAAGGAACTAAACCTTTTGTCCTTTATCGACAAGAGTGGCTTTGACATTGAGAGATGCTGGGTTGATATCTGCAGATTCCAGCACCGGAAGAGTACTTGCAAGAGTTTGGATGAGGAGTTCAGCGTGCTTTCCATCACGGGAGACCAACTTGGGTATGGTGGTAATGACCTGATTCCAGAGCACTTTGAGGATAAAAACGGGTTGTTGGTTCTCGAAGAGATGTTGCCAGCTGAGATGAAGCAGATCCGCGGATTGATCATGGTCAATTACAGAAGAGAGGGCGAAGCCACGGACTGTGAGCTCGTACTTTTCCACAACTGGTTTACCGATTTGATTTTGAAGACATCCAGATTGCACTTCAGCGTCGAGCCCAGCGTTCATGATGATGACAAGACGCTGGCTACTCTGGTTACTGACTTCTTTGACAATAATTTGAGATACTTGAAGCATGGAGAGGACTTGTGGAAGGATAAGGGCAGAGCCCACTTTATCGATAGAGTCCATTACTTCACCTCCAAGAATATCAAGATTGAGGCGGTCTTGCCAGCTTTCCCATGCAAGTCGTCCAACTTTGACAAGGTGAATGGACTGTATCCAGACAAGGGTGAGGAGTTGGCGTTGAGAAGAATGATCAAGTTTACCCAGGATGTCGAGAAGCTGTACCCGAAGGGTCTCAAGCTCTTCATTGTCAGTGATGGTCACGTCTTTTCCGATTGCATAGGTGTTGATGATGACATTGTTGACAGCTATACCGAGAGGCTTAAGGAGTTTTATGCCAAAATTACCAACGATTGCGGTGTCTCCGAAGATACCATTGGCTTTGTCTCTTTGAAGGATGTCTTCTTTTCCAAGGATCCTAAGGAATTGGCCAGAACTGGTAGCTATGTCCAAGAGATTGAGTTGCCACACTACATTGACACCAAGATTTGCCCTGACGCCGAGTTGTCCAGAAAGTTTTTGATGGCTGGCTGTGATACCGATGCTGGTAGGTTGAGAAGGGACATTGAGCAGCCAGATCATCCAAGACTGAGTCTCTACAGAGGCTTCTCCAAGTTTATGGCTGAAGATGTCAAGCTGCACCCATTCGGCAAGGGAATGTCCAACAAGGCCATCAAGAAAACTGGCTCCAAGGTTGCCTTTGAGATGATCAAGAGAAATGACGCCTATTCTAACCTCGTTGAGTTAATCTTCCCATTCCACTTGCGTTTGTCTATTCACGCCCACAAGAATGATGGTCCCAAGTTTGGCATCAAGATTATCAGTCACGAGTCTTGCAGAACAATTGAGGCCCTAGAATCTGATGTTGAGCCGCAATTTGAGGACTTGTTACACATCCCAACCCCATGGCACAACTCTATTGTTAAGATTGAAGGCCATGAACAATATTTCATGACCAAGTCAAAGGTTGTTAGAGATTCCATTGAGAATGGCCATTACGGTGGCTCTTGGATTGAATCCAATCCCGAGGTTGGACAAGGTGGATATTACTCCCTGACCAAGATCTGATTTGAGATATTCTCTGTTATTTAATGTTTCAGCTGGGAGTGTATTATTTTTTGTCCCAGTGCCCTCGTTTGGGTATCCCTTACGCCAGCCCAATATAATTATCAACCTTCTTATAGCCTTTTCTTGTAAAGATTTTGCATTTTACGTCAAAACCGCGATTGGACAAGTTATGCAAGATTTTTCGATTCTTTGATCAAAAAAATAGGAAAGCCCAAGACAATGTCACGGGGTTTTTTAGAAAAAGCGTGTGATAGTCTAAGATGTCCCAGAGGATTGGAAGAACTGCTGCCAGTGTGACAAGAGTGTGGCACCATGTTGATGCTGCCAAGGAAGGCAGAACTCTAGGTAGATTGGCCACTGCGATCGCCACTACGCTCACGGGAAAGCACAAACCAGTGTATGACCCAACTTTTGACCAAGGCGACTACGTTGTTGTCACCAACTGCGCCAAGCTGAAACTGTCAGGTAACAAGTTTGAGGATAAGTTGTACTGGAGACATAGCACAAAGCCAGGTCACCTCAAACTGACGCCATTGAAGAAGCTGGTGGCGGACAAGGGTTATGGTGAGATCCTCAAGAAGGCCGTCAGTGGTATGCTTCCAAAGAACAGCCACCGCAAGATCAGACTGGATAGACTGAAGGTCTTTGATGGTACTGAGAACCCATTCAAGGAGAACATTGCTGCGTTCCACGATGAGCAGTCAGTTGTTCTCAAGAAGCTGGAGAAGTTGAAACAGATGCAGAACTAACTCCAACAAGCATCACATTGTACACTATATGAGAAGCCACCAACATGTAAATACTGCTTCTTTTACATGGAGATTAAAAATACATAATCTTTATTACTTTTGTTGATCTAGAGGCTGAAGCCAGGAGGCCGATAATATACAATTGGGTTGTTTTTCATGTTCAGTTCATCAAAACCGCTGTTAGAATGCAACGGAACGGTCAGTGTATAGACGTGGTGCAATATTCATTGCCATTAGCTCCTGGAACAGAAGCTTGGCTGCATATGGGATGTGGATCTGGTAGATGTCAATCTTGTTCTTACATCCACGACACTCAAACTGGTTGTGCTTCAACTTGGCAATGACAGACATTAATCCACAGACGCCACAGATATGCACTCTGAAGGCATCTGAAGCTTCCATCAATCTCTCCTTCATGAAAGAGGCAGCACCATGGGCAATCATACAGTCTCTCTCCATTTCACCAAAACGTAGACCACCATCTCTGGATCTACCTTCAACAGGCTGTCTCGTCAAAATCTGGATTGGACCTCTGGCTCTGGCGTGAATCTTGTCATCCACCATGTGTCTCAGTCTCTGGTAGTACGTTGGGCCAAAGAAGACCTGTGCCATCATCTTCTTACCAGTGTGACCGTTGTACATCACTTCGAACCCCCTGGATTGATAGCCATTCTCACGCAACAGCTTGGAAATAGCATCGACAGTGACATCAGTGAATGGAGAAGCGTCACCTTCGTGGCCAGATAGGGAGGAAACCTTGGACAGGAGACACTCAATTAAGTGCGCAACAGTCATACGGGATGGGATGGCGTGCGGATTGATAATCAAGTCTGGCACAATACCTTCCGCCGTGAACGGCATATCCTCTCTTCTATACGTCACACCAATAGTACCCTTCTGACCGTGACGAGAGGCGAACTTGTCACCAATCTGTGGCACCTTGGTTGTTCTCATTCTGACTTTGACAAACTTCAAACCTTCTTGATTTGTAGTAATCAAGACCTGGTCGACGATACCATTCTCAGTACTTCTCAATGGCGTGGAAGCGTCTCTCTTGGTGTGGTGAACTGTACGCTGACCCAATTCCTCCGTGTCAGGTGGAATTGGCGTGGTCTTACCAATGATGATGTCCTCACCAGAGACTCTGATACCTGGCGCAATCAAACCATCGTCATCCAGTTTCTCATAAGTACCATGCTTCAATCTCAATGTGTTGCTTCTGTTTGGCTTCTCAAACTCCTCGACAACGGACATACCAACTCTCTTCTCCTGGTCCATGTAGGATCTGAAGAACAACGATCTGAACAAACCTCTGTCAATACTGGATTGATTCATAATCATGGAATCTTCTTGGTTGTAACCCGAGTAACACGCAATGGCAACAATCGCGTTCTGACCAGCAGGAAGCTCTCTGAACTTCAAGTGTTCCATAGCTCTTGTGGTAGCGAGTGGCTTCTGTGGGTAGTATAAGATGTTAGCCATTGTATCCATACGGTAGCTGTAGTTGGTTAGATAGACACCCATAGCTTGCTTACCCATCGCAGATTGGTATGTGTTACGTGGGGATTGGTTATGATCTGGGAAAGGAATGATGGAGGCAGCAACACCAAGAATCATTGAAGGGTGAATCTCACAATGGGTGTATGTGTGTGCTGATTTGTTGAATGCTGTCTTGATTCTCTTGTTGGTGTCAACCACGGCTTCTTCCTCGTCTTCTGGTGGCGGTGCAAGATCCTCATAAGACATAGCAATCATGATAGTCTCTTCCTCTTCAGCATCAACATACTCCACAACTCCACTGTGCAAAAGGCTTTCCCATCCAAAGAGGTTTTCATCGTATTCATCAGTCATACCGCTAGTTCTCTTCTTCTCCACGATCTCAGTGATAATGTCTTCTGTGTCACGCAGTCTTTCGATATCTTCCTTCTTCAATGCAAGTTCCTTTGTGTTGGTAGTATGGTTGTCCTCAACAATAAACAATGGTCTGTAGACTCTGCCAGCATCAGTAAACACCTTTAGCTCCTTCTCCCTGATGTCTCTGATGATGGAAATCTCTGGTGATAGATCACCCTTTCTTCTCATAGATCTCAATGTCTCAACCAATCTGGCTGGTTCGCTGTGGACACCATGCCAAACACCATTGACAAACACTCTCGTAGCATCAGGGTTTTCATGAGCTTTGTAGTCCTCCAATGGCTCGATACCCCATTCTTCCAAGAAGTCCAGAACTTCCTGTGATTCAGTACCAACAGAGATACATGTCATCAAAGACAAGTTCTTGACCAGACCACACGCCTGACCTTCTGGGGTCTCCGCAGGACAGACCAAACCCCAATGAGTGTTATGCAGTTGACGGGGCTTGGCCAGCTTACCATCTCTTCCAATAGGCGTGTTGGTTCTTCTCAAGTGAGACAATGTGGAGGAGTAGGTATAACGGTTCAACACTTGAGAGACACCAGCTCTAGAGCTCATAGCCTTCTTTTGTTCACCCCAGTTACCGGTGGCAAGAGAGTATTTCAAACCAGAAGTGATGGTGGTGGCTTTGACAGCAAGCTTCGAATTGAAGTCAACACCCGTTTCCACCGATCTCTGCATGTATCTGTAGATATCTCTGGTCAACTTTCTGAATAGAATTCTGAAAAGGTTGGTCATCAATGGACCAGCAAGATCCAATCTCTTCTTACCAAAGTGGTCACGGTCATCTTGGCCCTTTCTCTCCAACGCACACAGTAGCAATCTGTTCACCATGTAGCCCAAGAAGAAAGCCTTTCTGGACTCGAAACCCTCTCTTTGAGTGATGTGTGGCAAAAACTCCTTCTGCAAAATGTCTTTAGCGTATTGGATACGTTTCTCCTTTCTGATACCCAAAGCGTTTCCACGACGGCCAATGTAATCCAGCGCAACCTCTCTGTCTTGGATAACGAAACCCTCCTCAACACATGGCTTCAGCATCTCAAACATTTGCCAATCATTCTGGTCATAGCAAATGTGCTCAAGAATATCACCATCTGGAACAATTCCCAAGGCTCTAAATACAACCACAATTGGAATATCTTGCTTGATGTAAGGGAGAGTAGCTTTGATCGTTCTGTTGGCGTTATCCTCTCTACCATACATCTTGATTTGCATAGAACTGATCAATCTGGACCCCTTCTCTAGGGCCGATCTGATTTCAGCAACGTATGAAATAGGGGATGGGGCAGACTTCTTGAAAACTTGGACAATGTTGGCTGCTGAACGCTCCTGGGCAATCAAAACCTTCTCAGAACCATTGATAACAAAGTAACCGCCCATGTCATGTGGACACTCTTGCAATGTGAAAAGATCATCCTCTTCCAAATCTCTTAGCAAACAGAACTTGGATTTCAACATAATTGGTACCTTACCAATAAACACCTTCTTGTCACCGTCGGTCTCGTTGTTGTCAACGACCCTCCACTCGGAATCACTGTCATCTTTCTCGTATGTGGTATTGTCCATGTTCACGAACAATGGTGCGGCATAGGTCAAGTTACGGAGTCTAGCCTCTTGCGGGAAGAGACGGTTGGTGGTACCATCAGATTCCGTCATAGTTGGATGTGAAATGAAGATCTTGCCAAACTTGATCTCGTACTTTCTGTTCAAAGTATCGTCCTTTGTTGTGTGCTGGGCTAATTGCTCAAGAATCAACGTGGAATCCTCGTCAATCAGCTGTTGGATAGAAGTATCAAGGAACTCGTTGAAGGAGTCCAGCTGTTGGGACACCAACCCCTTCTCTCTGAAAAAGGAGGAAATCACGGTCCAGCAATCTTCACTTGTGATCTCGGTTTCCTCCTCATATCCATAAACGTCCTCATCGTATTCTTCGGACATTGTTCCTCTCTCTATTCTCGCTGTTCCTTTGATGTTATTGTTTTTTTTTTGCCTCCCGACTTCAATGTCTGAATAGCTAGTGAATGGTCCAGCCAGTATAAACTCTCAGTAAAAGGGGTACTCAGCCAGACAGAGATAGCTGAAAAGACAAAAATACGCGATTCGACACCTAGGAAACCAGCAAATGAGACAGATCCGGTCCTTGGAAGCTGGTGTTTACTTCTCACCTCTCTCACACTAATCGTTTTTTGATTTTTCGTCCACTGAGCTGAACCACCCACACACCATAGTAGTAGCCTTCTACAAAGAAACAGGACCGGGATTGGGCGTGGCACGTGAGCACGATGATCCGAGATTTGTATTTTTTTTTTTTTTTTTTTTTTTGGCACCGCGATCACGGCCCACTGGACAAATTTTTAGGAAAACGCTGGGGCACCACGACATCACCACGGTACACTCAAACTCCACAGATCCAATGCCACGCGTAGTTCCAGGACTTCTCAACACCGTGGCTTCGGGAACCAGATCCTTCGCCACCGCTGCCACATCGATCCCAGCAAATGCCTCCATCAGAACACTGAAACCACGTTCAGAACAGACACCAAAGGACAAGAAGCTAACAGTCACCACAAGACACAGTGACAAGCTCAACAAGCTGATTCATGACTCCATAGCGAAGGGTGAGCCTCATTTCAGAGTTGGTGGAAAACAGCTGTACTTCCCAACGGCCAGAGTCATTCTTCTACGTCCTAATGCCAAACACACTCCTTACCAAGCCAAGTTTATTGTCCCAAAGTCATTCAACAGAATGGACTTGAGAGATTATTTATACAATGTTTATGGCTTGAGGGCATTCAACATCACCACCCAGCTGCTACATGGAGCCTACACAAGAGATGGTAACGCTATTGGTAGATACAGAAAGGGCCAGATCAAGAAGATGACCATCGACATGACTGAGCCATTTGTGTGGCCTGAAGAACCAGAAAACAAGGATCTATGGAACGTTGACTTCTTCAACAACTTGAAGAAGTATTCCGATGAGCACCAAAGGTTCGGTTCTGACAAGCTTAAGCCGGGCACTGCATTCGGTGGTGCTCTTGGCCCTTACAAGCCAAGACCAGAGCCATTTATTCCAAAACATTTGAAGAAGAGATTGATCAATGAAAAGGAGACAATCCGAGCTAAGAGCAGTGCTCTTGATGACGACGAGTTGATCATTAGACACCTGAAGCTATAGATGAGACTTCAAACAGCTTGTACATATACGCATGAATCAATGAGAATTCAATAACATTGCTTTCCTAATGTCACCAAAATGTATGATTGACTAGATACCCTTTCAAATTAAAATATAGATGTGTATTAAACGCGGTTCCTTCAAAAAGTTATTGGGTTTTTCTGGTGCTTGACACTCGTTCGCCGCTCTTGGACCACCAGTTACCAAACCAAGAGGCAGTCTTGCTTTCAGAGGTTAAAAATGTTCTTATAGAGTCGTAGTCATCGGTATTCACCACATCAAACCCACTGGAGCTATGATTGGACTCAGTTTCTGAAGTGCTCGCCTCATTGTTGGATCCATTGTTCGTCTCTCGATTCTTATCAGTTGGTGGTGGGCTTTGCACGACAGCGAGAAGGCTATTCCACAATGGTACCGTCAACTCATTAGGATTCTTTGAGAGTCGATTCCCGAAGAAACAATCAAATAGCTCCTGGGAGTATGTGGAATTCTTCCGGGCACACTGCGGGGTGTCTGGGACCTTCCCTGTCTTTATCAGTCCCACTAGACTGGCGTACAGCCTCTCAACGTTCAATCCTTGGAGCCAGGTCTCAAGCGCAGGTAGATGTGTGTCCAGCGTTGGCAGCACCACATTGTAGTAGATGTACTCAGCGCCCTTTGACTGAGGGGATATCAACCAGATTGATAAGTACAGCCTGATGAAGTGGTACATGGGGACATATCTCAACAAGCAGTACAAATAGGACTCGACAATGCTCAACAGGCCAAACACCATCCAGTAGATAACGAGCGGCTCGAGTTCATTCTGAGCCTTTGCATTCAGTGCCTTGTATGTGGATATCAGAGGAATTACGAAGGAAACAATGACGCTAAGATGGGGGCTTGGTTAGTACGGAAAATGTGTGGGGCATCATTCCTGGAAGGCAAAACGTACGAAATAAAGTTCAAAAGTGTGGCCAACATTGTGTGATAGAGGACCAGGCCAGTGGGAGCAGGGTAAACTTATGGCCTTAAATGAGCTAATCAGAGAGTCTTTGAAAGGTTCAATTCTTTGTTCGTTAGATTTTTTTTGGTTCTAAGTTGAACTGCTTGGTGGGTTGAGCTATTTTAGCTTGCGTTTTTATCTACACCCGCGAAATCGTTTGACACAATTATTTATTTATTCTTTTATAGCGACGTTATCTAAAGGCAGCCTCTTGGTCAATATACTTTGCGAGGTCATCCAGGATCTGGACAGTCTCTTCCGGGTTGGCGATCCACACAGTGCACCCCGCCAGGCGAGCTTTGAAGTCATTGGAGCCGACCGAAGCGAACTGATCGCCAATGTGCAGGGTTCTCTTGGGGCTGATGTTGCCAAAGTAGCGTTGGAGGGACTCGACACCGAGGTCTTTGGAGGCAATGTCAACCCAAACATCGCTGCCGCCGTCAAACGCGCAGAACTTGATGCGCTTGGCTGCTGAGGACGCCTCGAGGCGTTTGCCCACTGAGAGCACCACTTCCTCCAGTTGTTCACGGCACAACTTGGCACCTTCGAGGGGCACGAGCCCCACCCCTCTGTGCTTTCTGATGATCGTTGCTGGGAGGGCAAGTTGTTTGTTGAGGTTCTTCAATGTGGCCTCGGCAAGATCAAGTGTTGTCTCGATATCCTGTGCACTCCATTGGGCCATGTCCGGCAGGAGCCACTCTTTAGGATCGATCCATCTCAGACCTTTCTTCTCCACAGAGTATCTGAAGAGGTAGTTGGACTCGCCACCCATGACGGTGAACCTCTCCTTCTGCTCCGTCGTCAACTCTGTGCATGTGCCCAGTCTATCAATGAGCCCCTTTAGTCTTTGGAAGTACTTGTCGCCGCTCTCGTCGTTATAGCCGGCAGCAGTGACCACACCGACAATGATGTCTCGCGACAGCAGCTTGATCAACCTGGAGATGACTGGCGAGTCGTCGGACAGCGATTTGCCATCCTCATAGAGTGTGACATCACCATCAAAGGTACACATGCTCAATGGCTCAACTGCCCTCGCCAGGGCAATTGCCTGTGCCGTGTTGAGGATCAATCTAACGTCGTTGAAACTTGGGCAGACCAGTCTCCGAACGCTGATCGATCTTCGCTCGTCCTCGATGTAGAACGCCTTCTCCAGTGGGAGCTTTGTGAAGAAGCCCGAGATCGAGGGCACGAGTTGCTTCAGCCGGCCCAGTTCCGGGGTGCCCGTGTTTTGCATCAGAATCTGGTCCTCGATCAACTTCTCGACATCAAACAACACCTCAGCGTAACGTCGTCTGGCGTCGGCAGTGGCCTTGACATCGCCGCTCGACGACGACTTGACCGCGTGTAGGACGAATGGCACTGCCAAGAGACCTTTGATCCACTCAATGAATCCATCTCTGCGGTGCTCTTTCAAAGCGTCTGTGTTTTGTTAGTACGCACCACGTTGCTCGCTTTGCCCGCCAGCCCATGTGGGTGTGGAGCGGGGCGGGAAAGAGAGAGAGAGAGTCAAGGTAGCACTCACACTCCACTCTGTATCTGTTGAAAGGATTAGACAATGGTCCATGGACAAAGAACTAAAGCGAATGACTTACCTCGACGACATCGATTGACGAACTGATTGGATCGAGAAATGTTGTTGTGTAGTTAAAGTTGGTAAGTTTTGGTCGTCCCCTCAAAAAAAAAACAATCAAAACTACATACATCATCAGGTCCCACATACCAAAGTTCATTAAAAAAAACAAAAAACGTGTGTCAACTAGATTATTTATATTTATGGGTGTACTTACAAACCTTGTTGAGCTCTTCTTCTGTCACGCTCCTCGGAGATGGATAGCTTGATACCCTTGCCTCTTGGCAAGGAGATGATTGGCTTACCTGGCTCACCAATGACGAAGACGTTGGACAATCTGGTAACAAAGGAGTTGTCCAAGGCGTCCTTGATGTGGACCAAGTCGAAACCACCCTCGTGCTTCTCTCTGTGGGTGATGGTACCGATTCTACCCAAGTTACGACCACCGGTGACGTAGACTAGCTTACCAGTGTCGAACTTGATGAAGTCGGTGATCTTACCAGAGGCAAGGTCAATCTTGACGGTGTCGTTGACCTTGATCAATGGGTCTGGGTAACGAATGGTTCTACCGTCGTGGGTGACAACGTATGGGATACCCTTCTTACCAAGTTGAACCTTCTTGACCTTGGCCAACTTGTAGGAGGCCTCCTCGTCGGTGATTCTGTGGACAGCGAATCTACCCTTGACATCGTAGATCAATCTGAAGTTCTCGTTGGTAGCCTCCAAAGAGATGACATCCATGAAACCAGCTGGGAAGGTGGCGTCGGTTCTGACCTTGCCGTCAACCTTGACGTGACGTTGCATCAAGATGGCCTTGACCTCACGACCGTTCAAGGCATATTTCAATCTGTTTCTCAAGAAGACAATCAATGGCAATGACTCTCTCAACTTGTGTGGACCGGAGGATGGTCTTGGAGCGTAAGTACCACTTAGCTTGTCAAGCAACCAGTGGGATGGAGCGGCTAATCTCTTAAGATGCTTTTGTCTGGTACGACGGGTTAGTATTCTGGGTTCAATATTTTGTGGAGAACAATCCTTCAGGGGTGGTGGTACTGGACTAATGGAATATCGTAGCTTCTGCTATGTTTCAATCATGGGCACTAATGACAAGTCTTCATGGACTTTAAGAGCATTTTGAAGCTCCATGGTAATGATTTGTTGACGCTGGGCTTGAGCCAACTTTTGGCATTTAAATTGCTGGTCTTTCCTTTGGGGGTGGCATAAAATAATGTGAAGTCTTTGCAGTCCAGGTAACCTTCAACCGTCCTGAGTATGATCTGTCAGTTAACTTACGGTCCTCTACCCATTTCAAGTTAGATTATTTCGGTTACTCTCGTTCGATACGGATCTTCAATGTTGTTTGTTAACTTTTTTTCGCACTGCAACGACCTTTGACGATGTGGCCCCTACCATTTACATTGTACTGAGAGTTTTTCAAGAAGAAAAAAAAAATGCTTGCTGTGGTCCTAACCGATTACTCCAATTTTGGAATTTTCTCGGCCAGGAGCCCCGTCTTGCTATTGTGAAATCTGAAGGATTGGCGAAAAATGAAGTTGGAAATTTGTGGGAAGGGGCAACAAAAAAAAAGTCACCCACCTCAGCCCTACTGAAAATCACGTGAGCAATAGGGCAAAGTGCGCTATAAAGACCTGTTTTTCTCTGTCTGCAGCAGTTTAAGAAAGTGTCACAAAAATCGAACTGAGCCAACTGGCCATATATGCCAAACTTCAAACGCCACTGACGAAGCCAAAAATATCAATGGCCATACCAAACTCACCAAGGTTTACGAAACTACATCGAAGGTCTCCCCTCACTTTAGAGGAGCCATGGTCAGGTCTCATTCTCCAACAATAAATACAGGGGTGTGTCGTAATAAATAACAAAGAGGTTGAACGAGCGGTGGTTGGACATCAATCAAGCAATTCCATGCGTTCCAACTCCTCTTGCTCACGCTTTCTTCTAGCCTCTTTGGCAACCTCGTCGCCAACCATGACCTTAATGTAATCAATTTCCAGCTTGAAAGGGCCGTACTGGTTGTCCAGGATGCCAATGCCAACACTCTTGACCGCTGTTCTATCCATCAGGGATTGATGCTGAATGATGCCCTTGTTGGTGAGCACCAGGTCATCAATTGGGATGACAACGGTCTCCCAGTTGCCGGGGTCACTTAGGAACAAGCGGTGTTGATAGATCTCCGTCACAGAGGGTGTTCTGGCCTGGACATTGACAAGATATTTCCGGTGGTCGCCTCTCACCCGCAAGACAATATGATGGTAATGATCCCAGTCCCAGTAGTTGAAGCTGCCAAACATCGTCTTTGGGATATCTTTCGTTCTGAACATGGCATAGCCACTGTAGACGATATCTGGTCTCTCTGGCGGCGTATCCAGGCTTAAACGGCCATGAAATGTGGCAATTCCTTTCTCTTCATCAACGTCCAAATCAGCTGTGCTGAATCCTCCAAGCTCCTGGTCGGTACGCAGAAGAACCTTCGAGAGCTCGCCTGGTCTCTTGAAAGAGAGGATCGTTTCCGAATCCTTCAACTCGTGCGAAAGAGCTGGGGAAAAAAAGCGTCGTTAGTGCATCGGCCAAGTGAATTAATCAAGGTTAACATACAGGATCTGACTCGAGAGACAAGATTCTTCAGCATTTATCCCTTGATTTTTTGGTGTCTTGCTATAATTAAACTGCCTTGTGGCTTCCCCATAACTCGGTCTTAGTTTTCAAGCGAACCAAAAACAACACAAAATAAGAGAAAAAAGAGAATATCCCAATATGGTCATTTTCGCGTAGCTGTACTCTCATGCACCCTGAAGTCCCTTTGATTGCCATGGAAGGAGACAGGCCTTTCTTGAAAGGGAAGACCACAACCTGCGTATACGCATGGTCAACAGCATAAATTCCCTTCTCAGATGCTACATTCTTATTGGCGCATATTTTACACACCTGTTTTGTGTTTATTTTTATTTTTTGCTTGCAACTTTCCCTCAATTATGAAACTGTTTGTGACCCGATGCCAATCATGCAAGCAATTTTTCTGTGTGGAACAAAACTTTTGCTTTGACCATCGTTGACAACACTCGTAAGACTAGCTACTCAATTACTGCTTTCACAAGCCAATGAGCACCCAGATCCCTCCCCCGCAATTCACCCAGCCGTTGGAGTACGACCCCAACGCGGGCCAGGGACAACCGTACTACCAACAGCAACCACCGCAGCCACCGCAGTACGCCAACGACGAGGAGAAGAATGGCTACTACGATGACAAGCCAAGTGTGCCTAATCCACAAGGTGCCACTTTTGAGCAGGCCTTTGAAGTTCAGAAGCCAAAATGGAACGACTGGCCGTTCACCTTGTTCTTTATTGGTGTTTGTATCGGATTCATTGTCGTTGCAGTCATTACGCTAAGAGCTTACTCCCACTCTTATAACCAGACTGGCTCCTCCTTCTACGATTCCAACTCGTTCACGTTGAACACAAACACAGTTCTCTTGTTCGTCTTTGCCACCGTGATCTCCATTGTCATTGCCTTGCTCGCTTTGGTGTTTGCCAGAACTCACCCAAAGACGTTCATCAAGATGAGTATCATTGTCAATATCTTTATGGGCATCGCAACTGCCATCGTCTATTTCGTCCTGAAGTATTGGTCTGCGGCAATTGTCTTCCTGGTGTTCTCGTTGATTTCTGCATGGTGTTACTGGAGTATGAGAAAGAGAATTCCTTTCTCGGCTGAGGTTTTGAACACGGTCATTGACGTTATGAGGCATTATAAGTCCACCGTTGTTGTTTCCTTGCTTGGCTCTATCTTCGGTGGTGCCTTCTCCATTCTATTCAGTATTGTGTTGGTTTCCACCTACATCAAGTACGACCCAGCCACCAACAATGAGGGTTGTGACGTCTCGGGTGGTGGGTGTTCCAAAGCCACATTGATTGGTGTCCTTTTCTATGTCTTTTTTGCTGGATACTACATCACTGAAGTGACGAGAAACGTTATTCATGTCACCATCTCTGGTGTTTACGGCACTTGGTACTATTTGTCAAAATCTGACCAAGGTGAGCCAAAATGGCCGGCATCCGGTGCTTTCAAGAGAGCAATGACTTATTCTTTTGGCTCCATCTGCTTTGGCTCTTTGATTGTCACTTTTATCGACATGTTGAAGCAAGGCTTGTCTATCTTGAGATCTAACGCAGCGGCTGCAGGTGAGACATGCGCCCAGATTGGTTACTTCATCTTGGATATTCTCTTGGGAATCATTGACTGGCTTGTGAGATTCTTCAACCAATACGCATACTCCTATATTGCTCTCTATGGTGTTTCCTACATTCGTGGTGCCAAGGCAACATGGCACCTGATGAGACAAAAGGGTGTTGATGCTATGGTCAACCAATGTTTGATTGGAACTGCATTGGGATTCTACGCCTTGTTCAACGCTTATGTGACTGCTTTCTTCACCTATCTATACCTCAGATTCACGAAGCCAGCGTATAACCAAGATGGACACTACTATGCACCATTAGTTGCATTCTCATTTGTTATCGCCTTGCAGATTTCCAATATCATCACACAGCCATTGAAATCGGGTACCTCCACCTTCTTCATTGCTTTGGCCAAGGATCCGGAAGTCTTCCAACAGAGTTATCCTAACAGATTTGACACCATTGCTCAGACCTACCCAGAAGTTTTTGACAAGTTGAGAACGGGTGAATTTAACTAAGGATGCGTCTGTCTTAGAATTATACTACTGTCAACTTTCAAACTACAGATCATATGCTCGTGACTATAGCATAGGCCCTCTATTTATTTTTGACAGATGTGCTGTAGTAGTTTTATTTTATACCTCAAGTCTGTAGTCTCGGATTAATGTTCTTTCTTGAATACCAAGTGACGAAGTCCTTCAAACTGGTTCTGATCCTTCTGAAATCCTTAGATGACAAAGAGGTTTCGATCGTGGTGATCAACTTTTGTCTTTCTTGCTCAGAAACTGAAGGCAAAGTGTTAATCGCCACATTTAGCCATCCCACAACCTGAACAGGGTTCCCTGACAGCTTTAATGTCTTGATCAATAAATCATAGGCGTCAACATGTGCATCAACAGAAAACTTGAAGATCAAACCTTGTAATAGTTCGTTAATCAGTTGTTGGCCATGCAGATTGATGAGGGTGGCAATCTTGAACTTGACCTCTTCTGGAGTCTTCTGCTTACCGTCGTCATAGTAGACAGAGATCGGTGGGTTCTCGAATCCCCAAGAGACTAGATCAATCAAGAATTGGAGATCGGCAATCAATGGCTCCAATTTGTTGATGTTCAACGCAAAAATGGCAAAATCAAACACAGATTTCAGCAGTTCATCGTTCAGTAGTAGTAGCTCCTTGAAAAAGAACATTAGAGAATCGTTCATCATTCTGAAAAAGTCCTCCAATAGGTCTGGAATCTCAATGAGCTTGGAAGCATCACGTTGAACACCTGTGTTGACTAAGTTCAGAAATCCAATGATCTGCTGCCTGGAGAACTCCCAAACTGACTGTCTCAGTTCTGGGGAAACACCGTACTCTTCGTCACCAAATTCCTTGATTAGAGTACCTGACACCCAAAGATAGCAGCCAAAGTTTGTCTGCGAGAATCCTTCCACTAAAATGTTGGCGATGGATGGCAGAAGCGGTTCTAGGAATAGGTTGTAATTTCTCAAGATTGCAGTGATGAACTTGGAGCCACGCTCAGAAACCTTGGAGGACGTGTATCCAAATTTTGTGATCAATTGCTCGACAGTTGGATAAACCTCAATGATAACATTGGCAGTTGGATCTGGAGTGGTGTATATATTGACCCGTCTCGGTTTGATACTGGTGAAGAACGTGGTTATGATATCCAGCTCATCGGCGATTTTGACATTAACCTCCTCGGTTTGTGGAAGAGTGAGGTATCCAGCGAGTTTACCAAGAACTGGTTTGATGAACATGGTAAGGATTTGCTGGATTTTTTCCTCCGGTTGTGCACCAATAATGTAGCCCAAACCTTCAGCAATTTCGTACATTGGTTGTATGTCAATGTTGGATTGGAAAACGTTGAGGTAGAATTGGTAAAGCTGTTCAATGAAGTTGCTCAACAGGGCGGAGCAGTCTTTGCAGAAGAACATCAACGCACGCGCAGCTGCAGTGACAATATCTTCATCGGCCGATTGGAAGCCGTTGATGATGTAGTTGAGCTGTTTCTCCAAAAACTCTGGGTGTTTAGCGGTCCACTCAGTGTATCTTCCTAGCACCAGAGTGGCAGCATATCTGATCTTGTTGTTCTCTGGGAGCTGAACAAGACAGTCCATAATCTTTGGGAGCACCTCATTCTCTCTCAAGCTGATTTGGCCAGCCATGGTTCTCAAGGAAAACAGTGGAGCCTCTACTTCTTGCCAGCCTG
Organism: [Candida] sanyiensis; assembly: GCA_030569275.1. Taxonomy (NCBI): domain Eukaryota; kingdom Fungi; phylum Ascomycota; class Saccharomycetes; order Phaffomycetales; family Phaffomycetaceae; genus Barnettozyma; species [Candida] sanyiensis. The sequence continues at coordinate 9,831 of JAJMKO010000031.1, read as the reverse complement.
CACCTGAGTTCAACGCGGCCTGGATTTTCTCAAATGGGATTGCGAGGGATGGCGATGATCCGACAACAGCAGTGCAGTCTTTCAATACATCGCCCATCTCATATCTAAAATCTTTGAACTTGTCCTCCTCCTCTCTTGAACTGAAGCAAGGTTCATTGTTGTCACCAACCGGGTATCTCAAATGTCCAATCATCACATGGATTAGCTGGCTATAGATTGGGGTAAACTCTTGACGGGCCTGTTTGTATCTGTCCAATGTAACCATTTGTTTCAAGTTGTACCAGAAGTAAAAGGCGTACTTGACAATGTCCAAGTCCTCGTCATAAGAGGAGCAGTGCAGGATGATTTCGACAAGTTCTTTGAACTCAACCGGGTATTTGGCAATGAGGACGTGCCATGTCTCAGCTGATTCGACAAAGAGTCTCGTCAGTGTTCCGAAGTTGTCCGGGTCATCTCTGTATGTGACCAACAATGGCTTGAGTTGGATGATCTGGTTGTACAGGGCCTGGATGATTTGAAGGTCGCTGATGTCTCTAGTTTCTCTGATGATAGAAATCAGGCAGTCGGCAGCGTTTTCAAAATAGTCGTCATTGGACAGCGATGTGAAGACGAGGTTTACCAGTGTTTCAATCTTGAGGAGATTCTCCAACGACACCTCAGTGATCCAGGAGTTCAGACAAGAGAGGATCAAGTTCGTCTCGTTGTTGGTGTTGGACAAAAGAACAAGAACGCGCTCCACGTTGTCCGAAATCAATTCGGCCACTCTGGTGTTGAACTCGTCATCCGTCAACGGGGTCTTCTTCGGGTCGTATGTCTCTTCCGGCAGAATCTTGAGGAACTCCAGCAATGTGTTTTGGTTGTTTGCCAGCTTCTCAAAGATCTCAGGCAGCGTGTTCTTCCATGTTAGGTACTGGATGGACAGCTTGGCCAGCGAGATTGACAGCTGTGTTCTGATAGGTCTGTTGTTCAAGTTGGAGTACTGCACCAGCAATTGGATAACGGACTCCTTGAGTCCAGGCAGTGACTCCGCCGGCAGCTGGCTGAGATCGTAAGTCAGCTTGCTTGTTAGTGTCTGCGCGCAGAACATTCTCAGTTCAAGCGACGACGTGGTGGACTGAAGGGTATCCATGACGGTTTGCCATGCCTCCGGGGTTTTCTGGAAGGTCTCGAGGTAGTGCAATGCGGACTGTTTGTCCGGATTGTTTGAGGAAAGTACCTCGAGAGCGGACTGGATTTGCGCAATTTCAGCCATCGGAGTTTTTGGTGAGTGATTTCAATGCTCTTTGTTGTTTTTTCAGGGATTTTTTTAAAGCTAAATCCTGTTGATGTTTTTTTTTTCTTTTTTGGCCTGTTAGCAACTTTGAACTGGATAATCCCATCAACGACCATGTCCTCGCAAGTGAGTATTATCCCCCTGTATTCCAACTTCTGCGAGACACTTACTAACAGTTTTGTGCAGGTTGTGCCCCCAATCAACCTCCTGTTCAAATACCTGCAGCAGGAGTCCAAAGTCACGGTTCATCTCTACGAGCAGGTGGCGTTCACCATTCAAGGAAAGATCAAAGGGTTTGACGAGTTCATGAATCTGGTATTAGAGGATGCTGTCGAGGTCTACAAGTCTGACAGCCGCACTGTGCCGCTTGGCAAGGTTCTGTTGAAAGGTGACAACATCAGTTTGGTATCAAGTCTCGATCAATGAGAGAGGAGGAGGGGAGAAAAAAAGAAAACGAAGGGATTTTGTGTCCTTATAGACTAATGAATGACTTAATGAACTGCGATGATGTAGTGGAGGGCCTGTTTGATGAGACTGTCTAGCTGGAATGATTGTGCCCTGGCACCAGGGGAGTCTTGGAAGATATCAACAGCTCATATACAAATATCAATTGCTCGATGTTCTTTGCAACTCCAAACAAACTCGAAATGCCTCTGATTAGACTAAGGCCTATATTAAGTGGGGACAATTAAACTGTATTGCTAGATATTAAAAGGTTGCTGGAAAGTTTTTGAAAGCTTTCCCAGTACTAACGCCACCCTAAACAAGTCAATTGAAATGTCTGCCTTCATCGTCGGCTCCACCGGGCTCTGCGGATCGTTTATCTTGCAACACGCAGGCAGTTTCTACACCAAGGTCTACTCGCTGTCGCGTTCCACGCCAGCCAACGCCACTGGCAACGAAGAGTTGATCATCAACGACAACAAGGACAATGGCTGGATCAAAGCCATCGAGGAGCTATCTATTGAGCAGCCAGACACATTCTTCTCCGGTCTGGGAACCACAAGAGGTGCCGCTGGCGGTTTGGCGGAGCAGTACAAGATTGACCACGACTTGAACCTGGAGCTTGCAAAAGCGGCCAAGGCCAAAGGCTTCAGACAATACGTTCTAATCTCCTCAGTTGGTGCCAACAGCTCGTCCCGTCTGCCATACCTGAAGATGAAAGGCGATTTGGAAGACCATGTGCTCGAATTGGGCTTTGAGAAGACTGTCATTGTCAGACCGGGTTTCTTGCTTGGTGAGAGAACCCAGAGCAAGGGCTTCGGGAACACGATTGCAGCCAAGTTCGGAGGCTTGATTTACAACACGGGTATTGCCAAGTATCTCGGATCTCCAGTGCAAGGAGAGGAGGTTGCCAAGGCTGCTTTGAAGTTGTCCAAGCAGGATACGACGGAGAAGGTTGTTGTTGTGAGTGGCCACGACGTCAATGTCATTGCCAACAGTAATTAATCGTGATGCACCTGGATTTTACGAGGAATAATGTAGAACGAGTCCCTTACATTCAACTCAGAATCTTCTCATCTTTCAAAGGTTTTAAAAGAGACATGTCACTAGGCACATATCATTCGTCCGATGATTAGTTGTTGGCAGAAAGTTTTTCGGGCACGTCCCGAAACTAAACAAAACAAAACATTGAACGGACGCGCACCGCGTTGTAACCTATCCATTTCCCACTATTCCTCCTCGCTAACCATGAACGGTAACATTGTTCCAAAAAAGTTGCTGAGGTACGTTTACTTGCTCGGTGCGCTTGTGATAGTGGGCCTCCTGTTCACCTTCAGTCACGAGAGAAGCCCCATCTCACTTGGACGCAACAACAACAGAACTGGAATTAAAGGAACAACAGTCATGCAGCAGGACTACAAATGGGTCTTTGACATCATCAACAAGGGCAAACCGTATCTGACACACGAGCTTGTTGACTATCCAAAGGGCCAGAAGGCCAAGGAGAAGTTCGCTACGGATAAGGACTTCGTCTTCTCCAAGGCGTATCTGGGCGATTTGCTCGAGGTTGCCGCGGAGGACGTCGAGCATCTCAAGACTAAGCATACGGCCCTGGTCGACGCAATTAAGAAGGACACACACGCCTCCTTTGGCCCAGTTGCGGAGGAACGCGGTGTGGTGATGGTTGGCGGTGGCAAGTTCTCATGGCTCGCGTTCCTCGTGCTGCAGCAGTTGCGAATCCTGGGCAGCACGCTGCCTGTCGAGATCTTCATCGGGAGCAAAGAGGAGTACGAGTACGACTTCTGCGAGAACATCTTGCCTAGCCTCAATGCTCGCTGTTCTGTGCTGCACCGCGAGATTCCTGACCTCTCCAAGTTGCTCACTGGCATTAAGATCCACGGCTACCAGTACAAAAACCTCGCTTTCCTCATCTCCAGATTCCAGCGGATCTTGTTCCTCGACGCCGACAATGTACCAATCGTTGACCCAACACCTATACTTAATTCCAAGGTGTTCCGCGACAATGGCCTCGTCATCTGGCCCGACGCATGGGCTAGAACCACTCATCCAGCTTTCTATGACATTGCATCGATCGAGGTTAAGGATGAGATCATCAGGGGCCCGTACAAGGGCACCGAAGTCTCTGACTACGACACAAAGGTCGCTCTCCATGACCTCGCAAACACGCTGCCGAACCCATCTAGTGAGTCAGGTATGATTCTGCTTGACAAGAAGAAGCATGCAAAGACCCTGCTTCTATCCCTATATTACAACCTGTTTGGACCAAAGTTGTACTACCCTTTGTTTACACAGGGCTCCGCAGGTGAAGGTGATAAGGAGACCTTCATCGCCGCAGCGTTGGTCTTGGGCAGCGATTACTACCAAGTCAAGCAGATGTTCAGATTCATTGGATACCATTATGGGGGCAGTTTCCACGCCAAGGCCCTGGGCCAGGCTGATCCGATCCTGGACTACGAGAATTACTTGAAAGGAGCCCATCTGGGCGAGTACAACGAGCTGGTGAAGCCAAAGACTGTCAAGAAGGACCCACAAGTTATGTTCATGCATCTCTCATATCCAAAATTGACACCAAAGGCACTTCTGACCAATGAGGAGATCGTCAAGAAGGATAAAAATCAGCATATCAGAATGTACCCATCCTCCACCAGTATTGGCGACTACGACTTTGAATTGAGAATATTCCAAGTGTTGACTGGCGCATTGTGTGAGGACTACAAGGGTGAGACCCAAGTGTCAGAAAGACTGATTGGTTTGAGATTGAACGAATTCAAGGACGAAGACCCAATCAAATTCTGTCCCCAATTGATTGAGCATACCTTGTGGCTGGAAGCAAACCCAGAAGAGTAAATGTCCATCTCTTGCTCCCTTCTTTTTCGTTGTTTTATAGATCTATAATTCACTTTAACAGCTTCTTGAAGTTACCTAATGTGTTGGCGAACCCTAAGATTGCAAATGTTTCCTTGTTGAAGAGACCATACTTTGTACCCCAATGGTAACTCATCAAAGTGTCAATCAGGAAGTGCCAGTCAACCATTTGACGTTTGACAATAGTGGTGTCAACCAGCGTCACCACGTTGTAGTAGAACCAGAATGCACATGAGTACACATAGAGGTAGTCAGACTTGTCGTATTCCTTGTCCTCCCGGTGATGCTTGAGTAGCGTGTACTTGGCGATGAAGCCACGGTCCAAGAGATTGTGTGAGGTGAGGAAGCCAAACAGCTCGTAAACTGTGTACTTGAAGAGAAACGCGTACTGCAGGAAGTCAACAATCTTTTGGTATGAGTTCAGGTTGCTCTTGAGCTTGCTTGGAGTGTTGTAAAGCTTGAAGAACTTGGCAACGTATGGGATAAAGTTGAACACCGAGGCAGCGATTCTAATGTCGACGATATAGCCGTAGATGTTTCTCATTAGAATGTACCAGTATTTCTGGCTCTCTGAGAGCTCGTCCTTTGGCTTCTCCTTGGATATGAGCTTGAATCTGTAGAGGATCTTGCTAATGACATTCTTGAGTGTTGGGTAATGCTTGATGATCTCGGCCAAAAGTGCCGCAGTGTACGATATGAGCCCCAGGACAGAGTCGTGATTCTGAGACACAAACGAGTTGAGACTTTCGTACGTGTGGTGGTCCGTAAGTGCAATGATCCTTGTTCTCAGAGACATATCCTGCGTTAAGAAGTTGAAACGAAGGGGAAATAGTAAACAAAGTCAACTTTAAAACCGTTGGGAAATGAGCCTGTCTGCGGAGTAATGGGTAAGTGCCTCCTTTTGGCCAGCCGAGGCAAATGATCTGCAGGGATAATCCTGCGAAAGAAAAAAAAGTGCCCATTACCAGAATTGAACTAGTGACCTTTGCATTACAAGTGCAACGCTCTACCACTAAGCTAAACGGGCAAGGATAAAAATTAAAATTTTGCTCTTTTCTTGGTCATCTCGTATAGTTGAACACATTTTGGAAAACTGGCGAATTACAAGAGCATTTCAAGGTATTGCATTGCAGACCCTCAAGTCGAAAAACGGTGCATAGAAGATTCCATCAAATACACGTTAGTAACAAAAAATCTCGATCATCCGATCAGTCGCTATAATATCCGGTATTTGTATGCGTGTATTATTGCACGAGTATCGTCCTAGTACTAGTTCAACAAATGGTTCCTCTTATTAACCTTTTCAGTACATAATTCAGCAGCAGTATCCCCTCTTATACAGTCTCCAGCTCTTACTGCTAAGGCAGCCACAGTATTGATACAATATAATTATTATTTGTGCACTAGTAATATTATTATTAATATAATAGGTAATTTCCAGCGCCCGCCGGTACTTCATTATAATATAATTTATATTAATAGCTGTTTATAAAATAATATACGAAGATCGGTTTTTCTGCTCGACTCAATACTGCAATATTATTATATTATATATACAGCTTATTAATAGATCATGTTATATAACGTACTTAAATGCTCGGCTAGTATTCGTCCTATTACTATTTCAACAAATGGTTCCTCTTATTAACATATTCAGTTCATAATTCAGCGGCAGCGTCCCCTCTAATAAGTCTCCAGCACTTAGACCGCCAAGAACATCTCCTCGCTTAGTTCCTCGCCGGTACCCATACCCCAAATACAGTGGCATTACCCGATCGTTACCCTACTCGATACAAATGATCATGGAATTAAGTACATGACTAGCACCCGACTTCACGTCGACTCAAAGTTTGGACTATGCCGGAATATTAGCGGCCCAGTCAGGGTCTGATCGGGGTTACAAACATATACCGGCCGGGTTCATCCTAAAAGCATACTTTTCGTGTAGATCATACATCATACTTACTTGCATCATGCTTCCAAGAGCAACGCGAGTGCATGCTCAAAGTTTCAAACGAATCCAAGAGATCTTGGCTCAATTGTGGTAACAACTGCCACTCCAAATTACCTGTATACTAAGGGAAGAGCAATTGGGTCAGATACAATGCGCAAACAGGAAATTGATTCGGGAGTCACTACTCACATTGCACATGTGCCATATAGATTCCTTGTCTCACAGATGCCACAGACCGTCTCCTGGCCAACGCTTAGCAGCAGTGTTGTCTATTTTTTGCTCTAAAAATAGGTGGGTCCACCCGCATATTCGCAAATAGGATAACAAAAGTCCTACCTGACAAAAGAGCTACATTTACGGCTATGGCCCATTGGGAGCTTAATTGGAAGGTTGGGCTCTGAACGAATTTTTTGGAAATACCCATCTTTCCTACATCAACCAGAAGGTACAGTGCCCGATCTCCAAACTTCATCAGCCTGGGGGAGTTAGTCCAACATAAACAGCAGCTCAACGATGTGGAATCGACACTCAGCGATACAGCTTGCCAACCATAAGTACTCTATGTTTTTTGAGCGGGCACCAAAGCCACGATGGTTTGTCATTGTCACGTCGCTCTTCTCCTTATCAATTGCCAAAGGTAAAGTAGCGACAGGAGGAGCTAATTGTCTCATGGGGCATTACTTCAACCAATGCATTGGACCTGCATAGTCATCTGGATCTCGATGGTAAGGATGAGGTGCTAGAAACTCAAACAGAAACATATGTCGAGGAAGAGGCACACATGTGTAGAGTGTTTGGATCAGGAAGCTCGATTCATCCCATTTGGGAAAATAGACGTGCGAGAAATCGGGCAAAGATCGGAAGCTAAATGATGGCCCTCTTATGCCAGAGAGGACCACAAATGATTTCTAAGTTATAGGACTCAAGATGTCGCTTTTGAATGAGACTGCGCGTCTGTTTTGATTCTGTGGCTGCCGTTTTTTCTTTTTTTTTTTTTTTTTTTTTTTTTTTTTTTTTTTTTTTTTTTTTTTTTTTTTTTTTTCGTTTGTTGTTTGTTTGCAAAGTTCTTTTTCTGAATGCCTCTTTGGGACTCGGAAAGGCGTGAGCCCAAAACCTTTCCCTTTCAAACTAGGTAGAATTCTATCAGAGAAACTTAAGTTATAAGAGAGCCTCTTTACAGAGTTTCAATAACAATTCCATAGATATAAAGAACCAGTAAAGGGCTCTTCTTCGCCATCAGATGCGCTATAGGATGCCAGCTGCGTCTCAAGCATTCTCAGGCATATTCAAAACTGACGTTCTTCGCCTCAGGACGTATCTCTAGAGCTACCATAACAAAAGAACCATTTTCAGTCCATATCTGATACCATTAAGCACATCTCAGAGTACAACCAACTCCTTCAGGTAGCTAGAAGAACGTGCACAACACATGTTTCCACTTTCTCAGCGAAGGAACCACCGATGCAGATGACAATAAGGTGTTGCGAAGATACTTGGTCCACTTGATGCAGACCTACAACGGACACCTGCTAAGACTTGCAATACTGCCAAAATCAGCATGGTTCTCTGGTGTCGCTACAGACTGCTCAAAATCAAGGATGGGATTCACTTACCGTTCAGCATAGTGCCTGTCGCAGCCCCAATCAACACAGTCGTTACCCATCTCGGCAGTCACCAATATACTTCAACCTTTTGGTCCCTCATTGATTCTTCTGTTCCTAAACATGGATAGGGGTTCTGCCCTCGCCTTGAGCTACAAAATATCCATGCCCTCCAAGCTTCTGCAATTTCACCACATGAGAGGGCAAAGACCCGATTATCAACTTATTTCACAATCCCCTGTTCACATAGTGGTCCTACTCAACCTGTTGATATTCGGCTTGGAATGGGATCGTAGGAAAGTGGGCCTAGAAGGTTAAACTTTACTGAAGTCGCTATGATACCTCTGACAGAATACCGCCAAAATCTCTGACCTCCACTTGAACATGGTCTACCTCAAATCACTTTTAGAGGGATAGGAGAAAATATGACTCAGACGCGCTGAAATGACCAGCAGTCTTGAAAGTAAAAGGTTTATCCCGTAGTTACTTATCTCGTAGGACACTTTGCGATCCTCCTTTTGCAAACTGACACGACTTCGAGCGCCAGGAGGACTATCAAACCTCACTGTGCTGGGTCGCATGCATACTGTGGGTCCTCGTCACTGCGGCTAAGAAAATTAGTTGTGAGAACAACAGCTGAACCTGGGTGTGGTATGATCCGTGGAATTTGCGATGCGTAAAATACTGAAGAGCTGTGAGTTCTGATCAACTCAACTTGGAGGATCTGATAAAGGCAAAGAAGCTGATGGCTGAGTTCTGGAGAGTGATGCCGAATGACGCACCAACCCAAGATGTCGTGTGGTAAGATAACAATGATTGGGTTTACCACAGTGTCAGAGCTGATTCAACGGTCACAAAAGCTGATGTTATCCTTCCACTAGAACACGAACTACTCTCTTTTCTCATTTAAACCTCGTTGGTAAACGGCCTGGCAGCGGCTTCAGAGGGCCAAGATTAGCTCATCTAATAAGGCCAGCCGCAGCTTGTAAGCTGACAATCTCTTGGTATTGTGCCATGGCTCTGCAAACCATTCAAAGATGGAGCCAAATGCTCGTGCTTGATTAGTTGTTAATACTTGAGTGCAGATACTCGCTCAATGGCAATATGTACTGTGTTGGGACCGTTCCTGGTCCCAAGGCATCCGTGTTGTTTTGGGATAGAGGCGACAATCAAATCACAAGAAGAGGCCACGGGACACCGGTCAAAGCAGACATGTGCAAATACTGGGGTTTCAGGAGAGGGACTCTGGCTCAATCAGAAGGACCACATCTACCTTAAGCCTTGTTTTGCGTTGTCTTTTGGCGGAGGGCATTGTTGTTGTTGGTTGAATGAAGCATTAAAAGAAAACAAAGAAAAATCCAAGAGTAACGCGAAAAACGAAAATTCAGAGTTGATAGGGCAACACACTAAAACCAAACACAAACGAACAAGTTCCCAGGAAACAACACATAATAAAGTGGAAATGTGGTCGCTGTTTCCAGTTATTGCAAATTGATCACCGGAAACCTCAGTAGTGATCTGGAAGGTACCTCTATCATCGTTATCCCCAAAAAGAAAGATCATAGCAGCAGCCAGCTACTCCCAGGTCATAAGACCCCAGCTGTGTACAACTTAATGGACACGATGCAGTCTCTGATCTGATTCCTTGAGGGTTGAGGTTGATACAATTGCCT